>JAPMOB010250324.1:0-55448 GCA_029875015.1 Lepomis gibbosus | reverse complement strand
TCCATCCATCCATCCATCCATCCATCCATCCATCCATCCATCCATCCATCCATCCATCCATCCATCCATCCATCCATCGACCTCAGACATACCTGCCTTTCCCCATCACTTGACTACGCCTGTTCCCATGTCCCTCATCTGCTCTGCAGCTGCCTGGTCCTACCTCCGCACCTGTATCTCATTCCCTCACTACATATACTAGTCCGCTGCCCTTGTCAGATTATCCAAGTTGCTTACCTTAGCTTTACCATCTGCCTGCCTGTAAGCCTTTCTTTATCAATCACTGGAATCATCAGCTATCAGTCTTTGTTCTTGTTCTATGCTTTCTTTGTGCTTGTTTCTGTGGATACTGTTGACTGCTAATCGCATATTCCATAAAGGTATCTGTGGTATTTCTTTACATTGGATGTGATGAGGACCCAGCCAATGTTAATGCTTATACCAGCTTATATTTGGTTAGCCACTTGAATATATATGTGCTGTGCATTGCGCAAGCACGTACAGGGAAATGGAAAAGGCACAAAGATTCTTCACAGAGGTCCCAGGGTATGCAGGTGCATCTCAGAAAATTAGAATATTTTGACAAAAGGTCATATATTTTAGATTCATTACATGTAAAGTGAAATATTTCTGAGAATAACAAATTAGAATAATGGATGTGTAATACAGAAATGTTGACCTGAGAAGAGCCTTTAATCTCTGAGTCTGGTTCAGCACACACATCCATAATCATGGATAAGACTTCTGAGTTGTCCAGAAGACACTCATTGACCCCCTCCACAAGGAGGGTAAGCCACAGAAAGTGATTGCTGAAAGGACTGGCTCGCAGAGTGCTGTATCAAAGACTGTTCATGGAAAGATATGAGAAGACTGGAAGGTTGATGTGTGGTAGGAAAAAGTGCATGAGCAACAGGAACGGCGGACAGTTTAAGGATTGTCAAGCAATGCCGATTCAAGAACTTGGAGAAATTTCACAAGGAGTGGACCAAAAATAATGTACGCTTTTATTTATCTACAAGGACACTTGAGTTTGGAGGTCTGTCTGTTAACTTGTCTCTCATAGGGTTAGCCCTATAAATTAGAGCTAAACAAGTATACTGTAACTTTTCCCAGTTTCCCAGCTCAGTAGTTACCAAATCAACTTTACTGCATCTGAAAGAAGGCCAGTGTTGACTTTCCCAATCCCCTCTGAGAGTTAGGCGAAAGTTCAGCTGTGGTTCTGCAGGCTTGCACTAAAAATGTGGGACTTTGGCAGAGCAAAGGCTACATCTGCCCAAGGATTTATTGTTCATAACATTTTCTGGAGCCAAGGTACTGGCCTGTAAATGTTACAAGCCAGTGGGTTCTGTTTTTCAAGTTTTATGTTTATGTTGGCCTTCAAGCTACAGATTTGCTGGCAGTCAACAAGTACTTGGCCGAGCTGCGATGGGTTTCGAGCCAAGCAAAAGATTTGTTTGTCTGAGACAAAAAACATTATTCTTGTTTTATTGTTTCATTTTGCAATATAGCAAGGGCAGCACATTACGCCAGAAAGCATTACTTTAATTGGACCATCACAGAGAGATGTATGAGTGGGCGTGTATGTCTGTTGGTCATTGCTATAATGGAACGGACACATCTTTTCAGAGTCACTACATTGCAGGATTTAAGTGGCTGCTATTTTCTGGCTGGTGTTAGCTGCCATGTAAAAATGTTAATCTGATAGACACAAAAGCAAGTTACTGCTGAGCATTCAGTTTCCTAATTTCCTCCTGTTCTTCACCTGTGATTGGTTGATCCACAATAACCTGCCAGTATGAGCCAGTTTCAAAGTGTTTGGAACTGGAAATCAATAAATCTCCTTCTAAATCAGTCACAATACTGAGAGTTTGTACTTTGACTTTCTGTCATTTTAAAGTCAGTTATATTTTAATAATGTGGCAACTGAGTGGTATCAAATATATTGTACTTTGACTCTGTAAACCTGACTGTGTCCGCCCTTCCAAACGCTGCTTCTTTTAGCTATGAAGCAGCAGTTTCTACCTTTAAAGGGGTCACAAGATAAATATGAGTGGTGATGAGATTATCAGTTATAGAGTAAAACAACACCTCTATTATACAAATCATAAATACAAATAAAAACAGTTTGAGTCTGAGTTTTGTTCCAGTAAGCTGTTGATATTAGCACCGAAATACATTTGAACTGCAATATATTTATACTAGAATTTTTTTGTTTGAAATAAACAATGGATTTAATTCATCCACCTAACAGATTTAGGTCCTTGGGGAAAGTACTCTATTCATTTCAACATTACAGCACATTATTATGGACGCACAGGGTGACCTTAATTCCCCAGCCATTCCCATTTGCAATTCAAGATAAAACCCCTTGCCTTTTCACAGAAGATACAGAATGACCTTCATTACTCAGCAAAACCTAGTTAGAAACCACAAAATAACCTTCCCTCTACAGTAAAACCCATCTGAGCTTAGCTGATAGAACTCAGTTCTTTTAAAGAACTATACAAGGCTCAGTTCTGGACCAACAGAACGACCTTCACTTCACATTCAAACTCTGCAGCCCTGCAGAGAGAATTCTACCACTTCTAAAAAAAAAAAAAACGAACCAATCTGAACAGAACAGAATGAAAGTCATTCCCTCATGGGGTGTAACCTCTTTCCAAAAATGTCGTGCATGCATCTTTCATGCCATGTTACACCCAACAGTATGTGACAGAGATTAGGTCTGCTGCTTCTATACAAGGGCTGCAAGTGGTGAATATGCATGAGTGTATGCCACAGTGAGCATGTATATGTGTGTGTCAGTGTGTCGCTGTCAAGAGTAAGGACTTACCTTTTTAAGAGGGCATTTTTGACTTCTTGTTAGGACTTTTTCTGGGAATATTTAATGAATAATTTATCTGAATTTCTTTATTGAACATTTGAAAATATTTGATTTACATTCAAGCCCTCTTTCACACAGTTTTTTTTTGCTGTGGTTAGTTTGAGTTTGGTGTTTTCCTACTGTTTATAGAAGTTATAACAGGCTCTAAATATTTTCTAATGTGTGATTTGTTGCCTGATTTGTTTTTTAAATGAAGGTATTTTCAAAGGTTTATATGGAACTTGCACAGAGCCCATCAGTAATTGGGTTTTTTTTACAATTTTTTTCTTTTTTACAACTTCTTTACTTGCACTTCAGTTATAGTTATTGTGCGTATAGTTGTAATTAATTCAAAATCTAAATGTTAATTCCAGTTCTGGAACAGGACACACGAAAGTCAGACTTTTTTAAGCTTCCTCTTGAGTCTACAATGGGTGAGTGTTTGCTAACTAATAAAATATAAAATATTTTCAATAAGAAAACTTCAGAAAAGGACATGTAAATTTTTACCAAGGATATATTCTTGGCTCAATTCTGATGTAAAGGTGAAGAAGGGGCCATTTTAGTAGGCCAGGTCTATTTCGGGTTATGGGAAACGGCAAGAACAATGTTTCTCCAATTTTTCATCTGAATAACAGATGGAGAGGGGGGACGTGGGGGCAGAGAGAGGGAGAGAGAAAGAGAAGGATTGTGGGTGGAAGGAATAGAAATAGAGGGCACTGGAGCTCATCCACCATGTATCATACTCAACAGTAAAGGGTTTGTTACAGAGTGGGAGGGAATGGGTCCTTGGGTTTACCGATGTGAGTGACTCTGCTCAGCACAGTGATGTACATTCACTAACGGCAAAATACAATCAATAGAGTTGACAGGCGACGGAGTCGGCTTATAGAACATCCTGAATGTGTCTCCTCTTCTTCTCAAATATACTCTTTTAAAGGTAGAATATGGTGCAGACGAGAGGCAAGAGAAGCAAACCAACTTTACTGCATTTCTACTGCATTTAGGAAAGTCAGTGAGCCTAAAAAAATCAATCTAGTAAATATTAGTTACTAACACTGGATCAAATGACTACATGCATTGAAAAGTGGTTGCTCATAGCGATGAACAAACAGAGAATTATCCCAATTTCTGTTTCAGTTTTACAGCACATTTACTGTTTGGTTTGTTCTCCGTGCTTTCATCAGCCGCGTTAGCAGCAGCAGATAGCTGCTTTCAGCCGTCAAGCTCGAATAAACCCACTACCTGCCCAGAACCAAACATCAGACAACGTTTGTGTTCACATTCATCAGCTGAACACAAACTTAACTCTACCGGGATGATGATGCAACTATTTGATGACTGTTTAAAAGCAGTATACCTTATGTCAAGCTTCTGCCTTCAAATGCATAGAAATCACTGTTTATATTATGGCTTTTCTGCAAAAACAGAACCGGTTAAAACTAGCTCCTATTTTTATTTTTTTATTTAGAGTACTTAAACGTAACATTCACTCTGAAAACCACTAAAATGGAAACTCAGTCAATATTAAAAAACACTAAAGAAAACCTAAAGAGTAATGTTTCTGTGATGACAAATTGAATCTCCTTTTAAACTTCAATGACATTTCTTTACTGTCCTCTATTTTATAAAACCCCAAGCTTGTGGTGTTAAAAAGAAGAAGGAAACAGCAACGGGAGCAGATATGCATCCACAAATGTCCAAAAGTGCACAAAGGATGGTACTTTCCAAGTCATAAATATTTAAAAGCCATGATTTATTATAATGAGGGCACAAGATGGCATTGTGTGGGCAAGAGATGTGCTCATGTTTTGGTTGATTCAAGTGCACAAGATACATATCTTTTTGAATATCTCCCGTGTTTTGGAGAACACGTTTTATACACAAAATATTGTATTACATACAACTGAGTTGACGTATTTGATAGAATATATGCAGTGTACAAATATCAAATAACATATATATTATAAAGTCCTAATAAACTACACATAATGATAAAACAAACCACCTTATGCAAGACAACAAAAGAACACTATGCCATGCAAATTGTAGAAATACGGTAAAAAGATCAAATTTCCATGGGGACAATGGGTGCAACATAGTGAGTGAAGAAGAGAGACAGGAAGAAGATGAGACGAGGAGGTAAACGGAGAGAGAAAAAGATGGAAAGGCTGAAGATAAAAGAAAAAAAGGGGTGGAATAGAAAAGGATGGGAAGTTAGATTAAGAACAAAAAACTTAGAGGAAGGAAAGATTTCTAAAGTAAAGGGAGACGGGGGCCTGAGAGAAACATCTGCTCAGCTTTAGCAGAGAACATTTCATTTTGATCTTTAGATTGCTGTTTTCTTCGTTGTCAAGGTTACATCTTGTCTTACTATATGCACTTGTGCGTCAGTCATGTTCCATTTTTAGCTCTGATGCTGTTTTTGATTAATTCAACTCTTGTCTTTTCACCCCCAGAAAGAAAATCAGGGGATAATGAAATGCTTTCAGGGATGTGTTTGCAGGCAGTGTGGTGTTATTTTCCTGATGGATGTCGGATCTTGTTACAGATGCAATATGTCAATTATTTGTGTGCAGTTAAGCAGCAGAGAGTTCATACCAATTTTCTGTAAAGTTATTATTTTTCCGCCTGTAGAGCTAGGTCTAGCTTCCATTACCTGCAGGCAAACTAAACTTTAATACTGGGCCTGAATCTGGCCTGCTGATCTGCTCAGACTCAATTTAAATTGAATGAAATAATATAAGTTGATAATGTGCTGACACTGTATGCTGGTGCAGTATGTATTCATGTTAACAACGCTTCCAAACTGAACAACAAAATCCGTTTTATTGTCTTCCAAAACCATTTTATGATTTGACACCATACCTGCAGGACAACATGTTCACAAATGACTGTGACAGGAATTATTCATATGAGCAATTTCTGATCTGACACCGCTTTTCAGATAACAACTTTTTTATTAACATTTTTTTATTGTTATGTTAAGACACTCAACACATTTTGTTAAGGTTAGGGAATGCTCATGGTGTTGATTTAATATTGAAAAAGTCTGAAGCTACTTGCACCATGAGAGTGTTACTGTATCAACATTTAACCAAAACCTTTTGGTGCTTACGTTTCCCATCAAAACGTAACTGGCAAAACAAATGACCAGTATGTAAACTTAATTTCTAGGAGACCTAAATAAGCATTGAAATGTGTGCTAATATTTGGTGGCTGTACTCTGAGGACGGCATGTTGTATGTAATAGCTGTATTTTGTATTTATACCTTAACTTTGTTTGATCTAATACTTCATCTGTTTATCTTCCTGCAGCGCTAACTAGATTCCCCTGTCTTCAGGAACTCACAGCCAGACCTCTCACCCAATGTATTAAAAAATGATAAAAAGTATTGTTTTTGTGACCACAGTGAAGATACCATCTAAGTGGTCCCAAGATAAATTAGGACTGATAAGTTACCTAATATAGTTCCCCCAGCTACCTCAACCTTACTTCTATAAGAGTGCAAGTAGTTCTCTTGGCCAAGTTTCCAACTTAAGAATTCAAAAGATCTCACAGGAGTCACACTCTCCTGGAAAAGCTTGGCCTTCAGCTCTGACCATGTCTGGAGAAAAGGTAAGTGGTACCACAGTTTCTAAAAGCTGATGGATGCTCTAAATGTCTTTGGTCATTCCAGAAAACAGAACCACTTCAGCAAAAACACTGAAGATGCCCCATCTGCCCATCTGTGCTTGACTGCAGAACAGCGGAGCGGTGCACAAAAGTAAGAGTGACCTTGGTTTTTGATTACTGTGCTGTCTAATCTGCTTGATGAGAAGTTACAATAGCCTGTGTGTTCAGTATAAACATGAATTATAACAGGCTACGCTGAAGTATATGAATTAATTGAATCAATGAAATGAAAAAATAAGTCTATAAATTAAATTAATTATTATAATCTATAAATTAAAATAAAATAAATAAATCTATAATAATCTATAACTTATTGTAAAAAAATGCAAAGCTGATATAATTTTGTGCATTTGCTATTGTTAATAAAATTTAAAATACTTTAATACCACACTGGAATTCTAATCCCTGCATAAAAAATAAAAATTAGGCTTTAGAAACATTAGCATTACATACTGACAGTAAAATTTAACAATGGTTACACTGATGATGACATGGATAAAATGATTTTGAATGCACGTTACCATTAGTATATTATACATATTTAAGTGTATATTTAATATACCTTAAGATGCCTAAAGAAATAATGTTATTGCAGAAATTGTACGTACTCTCCTGGTTGCTTTCACATATTACACATAATTCGCACCTTAACACCAATAACACCTTTTTTTGTCCGTATTGAGGACACCCACAAAGTAACTGTGCATTCAGACCAAACACGAGATGAGCGTTGGGCGTAGTGCGAAAGTCAACTTCCTACACTCATTTGCTCGAGCTGAAAAGTTTTAAGCAGTAATAGTCACATGACGTTGTCCATCAGCGTTGAGATTAAGCTACTGACATTTGAAGGCTGAAACAATAGTCCAATAAAATGACATTTGATTGCAAAGCACTATTTATTGGTAATTTGTTGAGAAATTGACAAGACAATTACTCACACTTTCATTTATTCTTACCATATAATTACTTACCACATAACAACAACACAATATAAATGTTGTTTTTGCTGATTTATTTTGTGAAACCTTCAAGATGTGAAGGCTTTACTAATGCAGAATGGGTACAGAGCACAGCAATGAGACTTTTATTATGAAGTAGGGTGTCCTACTTGATTTATAAAATGATAAATTTAGTTGAATGACGTTAAATACAATAATTCTGCATTATCCGTGGGGGTAGATACTTTTGAAGTTCTCACCACACAGAGTCTTCTTCTAAAGCAGACGTGGAAAAAATTTAATTTGTTTGAGACTTCCATGTTAAACGTTTAGAAATGTAAATGTTGCCGAATAGCTGAGGACCTTCAATATTACTTTATAATATTATTCCAGCATGTATACCTGGGTTCAATCCCCCACTGTGACCCATCCACCATTGTGTCCCCGAGCAAGACACTTAACCCCTCGACCCCTGACATGTATAGCAATTGTAAGCCGCTTTGGATAAAAGCATCAGCTAAATGTAAAAGTAAGCTATTTGTCTCGTTTCTATGAAAATCAGCTTGCAATTCTTGAAACTTGCTGAACTCTCCTTGACGATGCATTCAAAGAAGTTAGTTGAAAGATTTTCTTGGCATCACATTTCAGGAAAAATAACAATGATACAGAGGAAGAGAGAGAGAGCTTTTACAAGGTTTTCACTTGCACACCATTTAGCTGAAATATTTGAGAGAATATTTGAAATATTTGCTTCACAGTTGAGCCCTTTAATAGTCTCATGTAAAGTATTATTAACTATTAAGTTAAATATTTCACATTTCAAGCAAGTTCGGATTTTAGTGTTCAGGCACTTGGCACTGATTAGCAGGACACGTTTTCCCCAACTTAAAAAAAAGTATAAAACAGCAGTTTTGACTGTTTTCTTTGCGGAAGTTTGTAGTTTTTGAGTCTTGACTTGAGCTAAAGCAAGTTCCATGAAAAGAAAAAGATCTGCTGCATAATGAAAAACCTGAGACTCTCTGGGGTTTAAGGCTGGCACAAAGATGCTAATTGGTCCCCGTCTATCTCTTTCTCTCTGCCTCCATTAGTGTATGTGGGAAAGATAAAGTGCTCCATCACAACGGATTTGGAGGAAGCCAAGGCTCGTGAGGAAGCTGCTTTCAGGGAGACAGACAGACTTCATCTGGGAAGGAAAGTGAAAAGAGCACAAGTGAAAATTGGCAGAGACGTGAGCTGTGATAATAGTGGAGTGTGACTCTGACCGTACGAGCGCAGGTGCTAAAAGTGGGACATACGTGTTTTGTGTATGTGAGTAAAGGTTTTTCAAAAGCCGCAGAGAAACACTGTAGGTAACACTTTTAAAGTTAAATAGATGCTGCCCAAGTGGCTCTTTACTTTGTCAGAAACCTTGAATTTGTAATGTTATTTGTGTATTCCAGGATATTTTGATACAGTGAAGTATTTGCTATTTCTTTTTTTTTTTCTCATATCTGCTTCTACTTTTGTTAGTCCTTCTGATCCAGGGTAACATCTTCTTGTGATGTGTTTCTTTAAATAAAGTGTGTAGGATTTGAACATTTCTGACTTCCACTGGTAGGATAAAAAAACACACTGTGGCAGACAGAAGCTACATTTTATTATTTAAATAAATCATATCACATTTCAACACTTTTTCATTTAAGTTACTCAGTTTAAGTATCAGAGGCCTAAGTTTAGGGCCTTCGGATCTTTTGGTCCCTAGGCCAATTTGGTAAAACATCCATGATCCAATCTCATTTGAACCTCTGTAGTTTTTACTCTCCAATAAAACCAGACTTTCAAATATATGAACTTTACATTTACTCATTTAGATGACAATTTTATCCAAAGTGACTTACAAATTCTGTGTATGCCAGAGGTCATACACCTCTAGAGCAACTAGGGGTCTAAGTAGTCCTGCTCAGGGACACATTGGTGGAGGTGTCACAGTGGGGAATTGAACCCCAGTCTCTCACACCAC
Organism: Lepomis gibbosus; assembly: GCA_029875015.1. Taxonomy (NCBI): domain Eukaryota; kingdom Metazoa; phylum Chordata; class Actinopteri; order Centrarchiformes; family Centrarchidae; genus Lepomis; species Lepomis gibbosus. The sequence goes on along the minus strand of JAPMOB010250324.1, from coordinate 45,972 downwards.
AGGAATGTGTCTTTTCCACTGTTCCATCACCACCACCGGCTTTAATCACTGTTATGTGCATGTCATGTGAGGACTCTCATTTCCCAGTAGCTTCTAGCTGCACACATCCATTGCTTTAGTTACTTTTTTGATATACATTCAAAGTTCTGTATTTATCACTGATTGATGTTAGAAAACGCAGTGTGTCCCCAGGAAACTGACAGCTTTTGTTTCTGCAACATGCTGCAAGACAAATCCAATCCATTTCCATGCCCCTGTGAACAGGAGGCCATGCAAGCACAGCTGCTTTCTATTCTACACATCACACAATGACGTGTTGATTTAACTTTCTTTCATCTTTAACATATTGCAATCAAAGCGGTTTCATAGAGCCTAATGACATGCAGATGGTAAACTCGCTTGATAATATAGATGAAAACGCAACAAAATTAGCTTCCGTCTCACAAGTTATTGATTCTGTACAATTCAAAAACAGGGACCATTTGTCACTGGAAAGGGGTTTAATCTCAGCAAATTCTGCACATGTGGGAAATGACAGAGTTGATTTAGGCTGCATATTTGCTGTGTTATATATTACATATAGCCACGCGTAAGCAAATTGTGTAAACAGTCTCCTCAGTCGTGCAGACTTACAATTTTCATTTGTTTTCTAGGTGCAGCTCTGAAGCAAATCTTCGTCTTCACCTTAATGACATTTCAAGTGCGTCTTCTTCTTGCGCTCTCACTCCCTCTTCCCTCCATTATCTCCTCTGTGGTTATCTTGCTCGTCATGTGTTTACTTCTGCTGCGTGTTATTGTTCTGGATGACTGTACATTGCAGACGCTCCAGTCTGTGCTCTTCAAGGCTCTAATTTAGCATTCACCACAGCAAATCTAAAACACGGCTGTCGCATGAAAGCCACATTTAATTTTAAGGAGGGTAACACTAATTCGGTCAGTGATTTCTAATGTGTCTTTAAACACTTTTTACGAATGCAGTGCTAACTGCTTAACCTCAATGGTACATGGAAGGATCCAATGAATCCTTCAGCTGATGACATCCTTGTATCTCTAAAACATTAATTGTTTAATTTCACATCAACATGCTAGAGTACAGAGTCAAAACAATGAAATATGTACCATAATATCCAGATATGTACACATTGCAGACTAATTCCTCTTTAATTTGGCAAGGTTTTGAAAAACTACACTGTACAACTAACTGAACTAAAATGCACTATTATCAGGCCAAACATGGGCTGTTATTCCTTAAAGTTTGACACTTTGGAAATAAAAGAAGTTTCTCCAAACACTATGTTACATATGCAAATGGAAATTCATGGCCATACACTGCTGTACATAATAAAAATCAAAGTTGTTTAGGCAGGATTAAGTATGTGGGCATCATGTTCCTGTGTCAGAACCAGAAAATATTTAATGTTGATGGCAACAGAATTTATTTTTTGTGAAAATGAGAGCAATCTCTCTTAAATAAAATGACTGACATGATGAAGTGGAAACTAAAATTAATTCAGATTATTACACTTCTATCAAGTAGATGCTTATTTTATCTTTCATCTAACCAGCACACTAATAATGGTTCAACTTTATAGATTCAGTTCAATTAAATGGGGCTTTATTGGCAAGGGAAACAGACGTTTACATTAACAAAGCAAGTGTGTAATAAAACCTATTTTTAAAAACAGTAACCGCATATTCTGTCTTCTGTTGGTTGCCATGATTTTGTGTGTCTTCCTTTTTTCGATTGCCAGTTTGTTGTCACTGAGTCTGCACTTGGTTATGATCTGTCTCTGCTTTCTATCTCTGAGAGTAGCGAGTAATCGCTTAAAAATTTAATAGATATGTGGATAATGGATAATAAAAAAAAGAAACATAGCAGAGTGACAGCTTGAAGCAAACTGTAGCACTGCTAGTTTTGATTCACCAAGTGGCAAGGAGCAGGTATAAGTGCCACCAGACTCTGCTTCTTTCTGCAAACATACAGTTCAGCTCACTGGTTAATCTCAAAAGTTATTTGTTAATCTGATGGCACCAAAACAAATACTGCAATGTGTAGCTTATTAGCAACAGTCTTGTTTTTAATATACCTCCAACACAAGTAAACTAAATTCCAGCACAGGAGTCATATCTTAATCTGTAGCGGGATATTTCAATTGAAATTCCAATGTGACAAGGCTTTAAGTAAATTTAATAGAGGTAATGGGGGAGGTCAGTGTTAATGTTGCGTCCTCCCTGGTGCTTTTCTCCTCGACTCGACGATAAATTTATTCAAATGATGGCTTAATGACACCTCTCATGACTTCCAAATGTATTGTGAGATGCAGGCACTAATCAGTGTTGATAATAAATTGTAATGTAAACAACTTAATATGCTGATATATTCCCCAGATGCCCTGAAATAAAAGATTGAGCCCTTGTGTGTTCTTTCAAAAGATCGCTTGAAAAGTCGCATTAATTACCAGCAATAAATTTGGCTCGTAACTTTGATAATAACCTTGCTCTTTGTCAGTGTCTTGCAAGGATCAGTGATCTCGGTCTCGCCTCTGATAATATTGTACCAGCTCAGGTATTACGGAATCAGCATAATGCTAATCATTTCATTACTGCTGGAGTAATGTGGTCGGGAATACCTGATTCAGCGCGTTAGTTCGGATCTGAACTAACCCTTTAAAACAAGTCTCACAATAACAACTAAATAAAACGAATCGATTGATGCGGTGGCAGACCTGCAACTCCTGTGTTCTACAAGGTAAAATTGGTCAAAGGAGTCGGGTGGCTTTGAAGAGAGCATAAATTCAAATGCAGATTCAGTTCTCCGTCGGAAAGGGCTTTCTGACTGACAGCAAGGTAAAGCAGTGAAAATATAGCATACACTTAGATCTGATTTTTTGAAGTGGGGCTGTATGATGTAGCTACTTATCCATTACCCTTAGTAGATGACGCTTGGCATGCCATCTACTGTAGGTATAATATCCCTTATAGAAGAAGTATCAGCACAGAAGCTAAAAAGACACTGCTGGGGACACAGTCAAAAGCAAAACATATTTTAGCTACCTATACCTAAATATTTGCTTGCCTAGAAAAAGGGCTCACCTAAAAAAATCGGTCTTTTTAAGCCCATTAAGCTCTCACCAGCATCGCCAGACACTAATGTTTCATCAGAATTTTATCTGCCTGCCTGTGCTGGAAAAAGAGGGAAAAAGACAATTCTTTTGTCCTTTCCTCTTGAAAGAATGCTGTATTTTCATACAATAATGTTGACATACCATGCAACACCACTTCCTCCATGATGATGATGACAAATCACACCACTGTGCACTGTGACCGAGGCAACAGACGATTTATGTCATTGCACTCTTGGTTCATCCTGTATCACACTTTTATCAAAGGAGATTATAAAAATCTCCTTCATGCATGCAGCCCACAAATACCTTACAAAGATATTTCATGTGACAGCCATCCAAGTATAAAATTCCAAATAAAATTTCATATTGCATAATATACTGTAATTGGCGATGATAATGTGTCTGTTAAGTAATAAGTAAATTAGCAAAGTAAATAGAAAGCATATCTGGACAACAAGGCCGGATTTAAAAAATGTGACTAAGTGTTATTACAGACACTATTTTAAACATCTCAATACTATTTCCTTGGTGAAATCATGTTTATTGTGACATTCAGTGTTCTTTTCCCTTGATGGAAAGACATCTAGAATACAGGTGTTGTGTTGTTTACAAAATTAGCTGATTGCCAAGTGCCTCCACAAGAGAGCATTAAATCATAGCGCCATTCATCACTAATGCATAGCTGAGCTAGTTGAAATACCCAGAATCAATCATCTAAATGGGTCCATGAAAGCATAGAGCGTGCTATTAAATGAGTTGTATCAGCAGCTAGGCTCACTGCTCACCTCAGAGTGTAATCAGCATCACTGCGGGAAGAAAAACACAACATCTGTTTAATCGCTGAACTTTAAACTAGCTTTCAGGCTACAAGGTCTAGTAATGATTCTTGCTTTTTTTAAATTCTGCTTATAATGACTAGCAGCGAATAATAACTTTACATATTTTGGCTAAAGTGTTTGGTAGCCCGTACAGGTTGTTGTAAGTTAACTTACAGATTTAATGGCATGTGCATATAATGCATCTATCAGCATGAGCGAGTGGCCACTCAGCACACTTCACTGCTTCTATTTCCAGCCTTTCCACTGATCAACAGACAATGGCCTAGAAATATAATGTGTCAACAAAGACAGGGAAAAAGAAGACACTCATGTGAACAATTCAGGTTTCAAAAGACAAAGCAATTCTGCAAACATGTTATCGTGTGTGGCGCCTGGCGCCTTTAAGGACACAGGATAAACACCAGCACGCACATGCCGGGTGTACATGAACGGCCACTAGCTGTGCGTTTTCAGTCGTTTTAATGTAGACTGAAACGCTGGAGTTGACATCGTCTTCGTATTAAAACATTGTTTTTGTTTAAAAACAGAGTAGTGTGGTTGGGGCCTAAACTGCCTACATTATGAAATTTCTGATGTGAGTTAGTTGTCAGAGCTGCTAAGACGCTGACACCAGAATTAGAACAGAAGGGCCTTCAGGTTTGACTCTGAGCTGAGGGTGAACAATGGTGAATACAGCGGTTCAACTTTTTGAACTATTATAAAGCAAGACTCTTGTGTACATGTATATCAACAAAGCTATTGTTTCAAACATACTTCCCTCTATCCAGGTTTATTTATTAGGGGGCACGAAACATGGAGGACCTTTTGAAACTCAATGAATTTTTTCTTTCTTTCTCCCAAATTAATCACATTTTTGGCACCCAAACTTGTTCTAAAACTCACAGCGCTTGCCCAGTGTAACCTCACCAAAAGCCGATAAAGACAAAAAATAAAATTATGAAAAAACTCACAGAGAGCAGGCTATAAAGTATAAAGTACTCTGAATGGCACCATGGCTAAATATCAGTGACCGCTACATATGAAGGAAATCCATTGAACACATCAATGCATTTTGGGAAGAAATAATATGTGCAATTTCTTTATTGACTAAAAATTTATATTGACCTTTTAATACATTGTTGGGCTGTTAGACAGGTGAGCAACATATACCTAATGTTAGCTACGGAAGCTAACAATGCTGCAGATATGCCTTAGTCCTTCCAGGATTTTGCGGGCTCTTTTTGTGATTGTTGCAGCCTAAAATGCTTAATTTTGTGGCAGCTTAACTAAAAGAAATCAGTGAAAGTTCTGATGTTCTTGGGCATTTTTTCATGCGTTTGCAATGAAACTGAGAAAACTGCAAAGTTAGATGTGATTTTTTTTTACTTTAGAATTTCAAAAAGCTTTTTCAAAATTTTTAAACACTAGATTTTTGATTCTGAATTTTTTCTTAAATCACAGACACACATACACACAATTCAGTGTCATGCAGACAAGACAGTAGGCTCTGCCTGTCACTCTGTGATAAACTGTGATAATGTTAACATTACCTCTAACCCTTACAATGATCTGTGATTTGTTTTTGTTTTTTATAGACTTTGGTCTTGTCTGACATTCTCCATGCGTTCCTGCCATTCTCCGTGTGTATGATTTGTTGAATTTGTGTTAATAGTTGCAATTGCGACATCAGGATATCCTGAAAGGGACTGCCTTAATTATCCTGTTAGCTGGTGAATGAAAGAAGTGGAATAAACTTTTGGTATGTAAGGCATGCCAAATTTAGCTTTTGGTTGCTAGCGTAAGCAATATGTTAAACCTAATATGTTTTGATATACAGCTTCAGTTTTTTTATTGCAGAAGTGCCACTAGAAGTGCCATATTTGACTGGTACTACATTTTAAATGGAATATTTAATTACCCTGCTTGCAGTGTAGCAGTCACATTGTGAGCATGTACTAGGGTCAATGTTTTATGATCTACCAACAGGACAAACATTTGTTTTGCTGCCAAAGTGACTTAAAGAATAGGTCAAACTTAGAGCCACCAGACACAGATTTCTGTCAATTGGCTGGTTGTAGTTTCTTTTGTTTTCTTCTCACAAAATAAGTGCTTTCATTTTAATTTTTTTTCAAAGTACATAAATGTGAAACTCAAGTCAGAGCTGTAGGGGGAAAATGCTTTCCAGAGATTTGTTTACCTCAGGTTGCTGGTAAACCATTAAGCAGCAGACAGGCCTGGTCAGCTATAATTTGATCATTTGTAGCCCCAAGCAGCTTTTCTACATGGAGAGTGGATTATAGAAAGCACCGACACACCAATAGAGTGTGTTTGTGCACATATATGTGTTTGGTTTGGTTTTATTGTCATAAAACAATATATACCTAATAACCTAGCAAAAATAAACACAGTCCTAAAAACAAATACATCCAAAACAAGGAACACATTCACCAGAGTATGATTTATAATCTGTTGCAGTACTGGTTCTGGTCTGTCTGTGATAACAATAAGAGTGGTGTGGGGATGCTACATTAAGAATTTTAATGAAATGCAGACTATCACAAGTGCATATTGCAATTTAAACTACAACAGTAAAAAAGCCAGGAGTCTTTGAAAAGAGAGAAGTTAGTGTTTCCCCATTTTCCAGTTTCATGGTAAGGTAATCTGACATCTTGGTTTTAGCTCAACATGTCCTCATACCTAAACGACAAAATACGATGTTTGTTAATGCCTCTCAAAATGGAGTTATATAACTAAAATCCAGGAACAGGACCACGCCTCTCTCTCACTAATTCAACCACCAGCGCCTCGTTCAATTCCTCCAAATAAACTCAGCTTATAATATTTGTCCATTTTGTGCAGTAGTTATCCTTGCTTCACCACCTACTGTGTTAACCAGTAACTGGTATTCAGTCAGGTATGGCCCTCGTTCAATTCATCCAATCCAACCACTTGTGATTCATTCTTTTCATCCACCTGTGCCTCTCCAATCCAATCACCTGCACTACATACATAAGCCTGTCTAACCCCTTGTTCTCCCTTTTCTCAGTTCTCACATCCCATCCCCTCAAACCCTGTTTTCTCACCTCTTTTGATGAGAGAAACAGTGGACAGCACTGCGGCCTCACAGCAAGAAGGTCCCAGGTTCAGACCTCAGTCAGCCTAGGAGTTTGCATGTTCTCGCCATGTTAGCGTGTGTCCCAGGCACTCCAGCTTCCTCCCACCATCAAAGACATGCATGCTAAATAATCTATAATTCTGCTAAAGTAATTGTTCTCTTTCAACCACAGGAACCATAAGGGGTAATAAGCAAGACACTTATCGAGATGAGCCCCCACGATGAGTCTTGAACCCTGGGATCCTAGCCACTCCGGCCATCAAACCCTAAACATCCCCCTTTATCCCTCCATTCTCGACCCACTTCATCCCTCTCGCCTTGATCCCTCCATCAGAAATACTCCTCATTATCCAAATAAACTGCCTTTTCATTCCTCGCCAATCCTCCCATTGGTCTTTGTTGGTGAAATGATATATATATGGCTGTTTCCCAAAACAACACATGCCTTTCTGCCAGAAAGCCTTTGTGACACAAGTGATAGAAACCCTAACCTGTGTTTGTTTGTTTGGGTGTGTATGAGATGCAGAGGGGTGTGACGAAACGTGAGTATTTGATGACCTGGATATGAGAACAGAATGGTTGTAATGCTTTTTATTTTGGCCTTTAGTCTTTTACTGTATTCATAGGATCAGTGTGCATTCATGAGCGACTGTCTGCGTGTGTGTGTGTGTGTGTGTGTGTGTGTGTGTGCTCGTGGTGGGAGATCAATCACAAGCAGTGAAGTGCAACAAAGTGTCCTCTGTTGCTATGGAGCTGAGGTGATTGACTCTGACATGTTTTATTGTAAGTCACAGCACTTTGCTCTGCACTTCACCACCAATTATGAGTTCTCACTTTTTCAGTCTTGAGCTCTAAAGGGAAAATTTTAATGTACATTCACTCATAAAAACACAAGTAATATCAAAACAAAATGTCCTTAAGGAATGCGGTTAGAACAACACCTTACAAGGCTCTACGAAACGGCAGAAAGTTTGATCGCACAATTGATCATCTTAAATAACTAATACAACTTCTCACTACAAAGGGAACATTTACATTTGTAGAGTCCTGCTCTTGCCATGATTTTTATATTCCAGCTGTGTGTCAAGCCTCTTTCACACGTTATGACATGCCACTTCTGCAACGATACACTAATGCATCCTTGCATATGTTCATGAAGCAATGCCAAATATTAACTGAAGCTGCCACTTTTGTTACTTGGCACTTGTATTGGGCAGTTTTTCCTAGTTTTGGTATTTTACAGACAAAACAAACAAAATATTTGGTTATCAATAAAAATAAACTCAGCTTATAATATTTGTCCATTTTGTGCAGTAGTTATCCTTGCTTCACCACCTGCTGTGTTAACCAGTAACTGGTATTCAGTCAGGTATGGCCCTAGGTCCAACTTAACAAGCTCCCCAGGCCCAGGTCAGATCCATCTGGATCATCAGATGAAGCTTAGTTCCAAGGCTAATTGTCTTTTGTTGCCAAAAGTCAAATCTATGGTTATTTTTACCCACGACCAGTGTCTATATTCCATCTGGGGGGATTAATATGCTGCCTTCCACCTCATTAAAAGAAAAGGAGGGAGCTAGTTGCCAAAGAATATCTCTGTATTATTGCCGTCCAACCAGTGCAGATGATAAGAATTGAAGTAAGAAGTAGGAAGTAGAACAAATAAAAATAGTCATGTTTAAGATTGTACATACTGTATAATGTGGCTAATGATACTGATGAATAAATCTATGCAACCAAATCTGTAATTGATGAGGTTAAAACTATTTACATGTTACACCTATTACTAAACACATCCTGTTTATACATTGACTAAAACCAAAGTGAAAGCAACCAACAAGTAACTTTCATTTTTAGGGCTGACCTCAAACAGTCAAATATTCGATGTTTCGATGGGCGGAGCCTGATTTGACTGTCAATCTCACAGTCAAAGCTTTGCAGCGATACAAGGATCATGCTATTTTGGCAATATGGGGGTGCTCAACATTGGATTTTACATAAAACTTCCAGTTTTCTCCCAATAAATACAGCCAATTACAATATACATATCAACGTTTAATACTGTAAATGACTTTCAATAAATGTTTTTATAGTGCGTGAATAAATCCAAAAGTGTAACACTAACCCTGGGTCATCCGTGTGCATGTGTAGGCTTAGCATGTATGTGTGTAGTGGCAGGAACACTTGCTAAATAGACCAAGTCCCAGCTTCACTGGTGTTGTGCCAAGTGGTCTGCACCTCACGAGACTTTTGGATATCACTTTATCACTGTTGATGAACCACACAAAGAATATTATATCATTTTTAAACAGCCGGCTACTTGAAATAGACCTGCGAGGAACCGCAACATGCGTGCAGTTGTCGGCAGCACAACATGCACGCAAAACTCCGCACAAGCCCGTTGAATGCCGAAAGAGAAAGAGAGAGAAAACATGGTCAACAATAAGCGGCAGTTTAGCTTCGGCTCACAATCACCATGCACAAAAACACACATGAATCGACAATCGGTTGACTATAGGCAAGACTTGACGATTCTGATTCAACTATGTAAATCCTTAATCAGTGACAACCCTATTCATTTTATACTTCAGTCAATTTGCCAGACACAACCTGTTCCAGCTTCTCCCCTCTGGTAGGCGCTACAGAGCACTTATGCGGAAATCAACAGATTAAGGAAAAGTTTCTACCCACAAGCCATCACTCTGATGAACAGCTGACTCACAGTGTCAGGAACAATTCCTGTGCAATAACCCAGTAACTCATCCTCTATTCAGCCACCTATTTACTGGCTACCACTTATTATGTATCATTCTCTATTTCAGAGCTGTTCATACTGTTATATTGTTATAAAGTGTAACCTCTAAATACATTAGTATTATACTAACATTAAACTTTTTACTTAATGTTATAATAGTATACAAATACACTAATTTATACTCCTCCAGGTCGACAGAGACTGTGCAGTCCACATTGCGACGGTACCACCAATTACTTGAATCTTCCCCAGCCCCAACCATTCCACCCACTGCAGGTGTCCATCTGCCCACTGTCCTCTTTTTTAAAACCAAAATATGGTCCCTCTGTATAACATTTAGTTTGCTGTCCATGTAGAGTGAACTAGATGTCTATGTGTTGTTTATATGCTCTGATAATGCTAATCCACCAATTCTTTCTAGTAGCGTAGATGTTGATTCCACATTCTGACTTGAGAGCACATGAACACACACTGAAATCAGAAAAAAAAAGTGCTTCACACTTCACTGGAAATGGGACCATCCGAGGAGCATATGAATGCACCATAAGCCGCTGGTTGCAATTTGCAACTATCACCACTAGATGTCACTAAAATGTATACACTGAACCTTTAAGGAAATTATTAAATGCATATAGAATTTTATAGAATTTTTAGGATTTAAAATGTACTGTGGTTCATTCCTTTCAACTATTACACGTCCAAATTTTTTTTACCATTGCTCAAAGTAAGAGCATCTCTAAGAAATGGCGGTTTTGTTTGGTCTTATTGTTGAGCAAAGCAAGTTAACCTATGATCATCTCCCTCTTATTGTGATCCCTTTTTTTATTCCCATATTGCCCATTTCCTGGCATGAATGTATTAAGGATAGTTTTTTTCATGCATTATGGGTAACATGGATAATGGATTACAGCAGCACTGTCCAGACAATAGATGTACAAACACTTCATTCTATTCACACACAACTTGGCTGATGGGTCACACTGTTCTAAGTGATCAGTAATATTGCAAGAGTCTTTATTTGCATTTATGTTATTGCAAGCATTATTATTATTATTTGAAGCTTTATGCCAGTAGCCAAATGAAGACTTAAGAAAATCCTCATTTTGCGAAGAAGTGGATAAATCTTGTTTGTTTTTGTTGGATTATAAATTGGACTAAAACGATACCCTATAATTTTTGGATCAGGTCTGTAGGGAATGAATACATTAGTGTGCTGTTCTGTCCAGTGCCTCTATATCCCAAACTACATTGGGGAAAAAATCTCAGATATCAGATTCCTCTTTGAATACATTTAAAACCAGGTTCACTTCATTCCTTGAGTGACCTTATGTGGTGCATCGCTAATGCTGGCATATGTTTTAAGAAACTTCCAAGACTTCCTGTGTGACATTCAGGAGCTGAGGTGGTTAATGTTTAATTAATGACGAAAGGCATCTCTGGGAAAAGCAGGGGTTGTCTGTCATGCAGCATCTGGAGAAAAACAAAGAGTGAGGGAAAAACCTGGAGCCTTGTCATTTTGATATCTGGAGTCTCTTTGCCTCTATCTCTCGCTCCACTCTCTGCCATCCATCACTGCTCTTAGCACCATGCGTTCATCTGGCTTTGTTTTCCTCTCCTGTTGTTGTTGTTGTTGTGTGCATCCACACATAAGCATGTGTGTGTGTAAATATGAATCCTTAGTGCTGTTTGCTCTTTTCAGCACATATGGCGCTGAAGTAAGCAAAAGCCAGCAGGCCATATGTCGTCCTGCAGGTGCTGCTCAGTGGTGAAGTGCCTGAAATCCTCCAGATGTCATTTAAATTTTGCTGAAATTTATTCTCAACTTTACATGTCTCTTTTTGATCAGTTCTAAATTTAATTCTGGGAGATAATGTGACAGCAAGTAGATGGGGTAGTATGATTTAAGGTCAAAACACACACCTGTACTTTAAATAGTCTGTGAACCATTTCTGTCTTGATGCTGCCCTATGTTTTTCACCAATCTAGACACATGACTTTACCGCTACTCAAGAACACACTTAATCAAATACATTCACCAAGCTTTTATGTCTCAGTACAACAAACATACCTACATCTGGGATTTCACACAAGCAACACATGAAACATTAAAAATGTAACTAAACCCATCACAAGTCTGAGGTATCTGATTTCCTTTGGCTCAACAGATACTGCCATGATGTCAGTGATAGAAACCCATTCATTGGTTCTTATCTTGCTCGACCAGTCTAAAGCATTTGACATGATATACATTTACATTTTTACATTTTTAGCTGACGCTTTTATCCAAAGCGACTTACAACTGCTATACATGCTATACAGAGGTTGCACGCCTCTGGTGCAGCGAGGTTAAGTGTCTTGCTCAGAGCACAATGGTGTGCACAATTTCACAGTGGGGGATTGATCCCGGGTCTCTCACACCAAAGTCTTATCCATTGCGCCATCACCACACCACATCACACCACACCAAAAACTCCTATCCACCCTATCCTAACTGGGACATTGGGATTTCTGCTACAGAACTCTTTAATTTGAGTCCTACTTCACAGGGCAATCGCCTAAAGTGGCACAGCAAATAGAAGTGTCCAAGTATCACTATCTTTCTAATGCGAAACCTTAAAAATCAGTGCTAAGACCTTTTAATATACACCAACTCCATTGCTATGCTGATGATACCCAGGTTTATCTGTCCTTCCTGCCAGGTGACCCTTCTGCTTTACCACAGATTCCAGTTTTCCTCACTGATTCCTCACAAAATAGAGCATAAAACTAAGGGATTTTAGGGGTACTTTGAAACAGGTTTCGTCAAGTCTTGTTATTCATTTGCTAGGTAACCTAAAGTTGAAATAATCTTTATTTTGTTTTGTTACAGACAGATGGACTGGCTATAGAAAGTGTTGCACAAAACTTTATTTGGAACTTAGTGAATCTCTGTAGGTCTAGGAAGGATAATTATCCCCAGATATTAAGTATCCTTCCTGGCTGACTGTATTTTCATAACAGAAATGTCACCAACTCTGTCTGACTGAACTCTTGGTGATTCCAGCCAGTCCTTCGGTTCAGCACAACATTAGTGTCCAGCTGAGCCCCTTCTTGTTCTCTCCAACAAAGTCTGCAAGAAATCTGGGCATCACGAATAATAGCCAACTAACTTTGACTTTGCATGTTGCATCTGTCACTCAGTCAGATAAGACTTGATTTCAGTGAAGTTGAAAATGTATACCACTCAACTTCCTGTACAGGCAATGGTCCACTCTCATCTTCACCGCTGTTAAACCCTCTGGCAGGACTGCCAGCACATACAGTAAAAACATATCTACAACTGATCATGTGGTACATCATTTACAGGAGAACAATGAATTTTTGAGGCAAAGAAAGGATGTTAAATACAGAAAGAAAAATTACATGTATTGCTTCTCTTTTTGACAAAGGGTTTCGATCGGGTGCAATTGTTCCGCTTCTGCATTGGAGTGTCCTTCATTCATGCGTTTCAAGTTTGATTCTTCTACCTACATGCAGAACTGTTCTGTTTCACCTCCCATTTCTAAAACTAGCTTTTCTAGGTTCTAACCTAGAAAACGTTTTACATACTAAATCTTTATGGTTTAAAAATTCCAGGTCCCCATTGGATTGAATATAAGTGAATATAAGCATCGCTGCCATCCTACACAGAAGAGTAAACCTTTTATATCTTCAGCCACTTTTCAAGCCTAAAGGCAGTATTTTATACTCAGAATGTATAACAGACTAAGTTAATCAATGATCATTTTGATAATACATCAACAATTTCACATTCATCTAGCAGAAATGTGGTGTCGTTTCTGGTCAGTTGTGTAACAACGAAAACAAATTTTTCAATGTGAGGCTAGAGGTGCGTTGTAGCTAATTCAATATTTCTAGTGGGATAATGGCTACCTTGATGGCTACCTTCACTTGGCTTGCCTTTTAAAGAAGAGGTATTGTCAGACAGCCGTCAAAGGGGATTTTGCATGTGCAAATGTTTGCCACGTCCATGGCTGTGAAAAATGAGCTATTTGTAACATCAAAAGATTTTGTCCTTGTTCAGAGTGTGGCTCTGTTCATCACTGTCCGCTGCTGTTTAAATTAGCACATCTGGTATGGATCTAAAAAGAAAAGCCACATGCTCTGATCAAAGGAGAATTCACACCCTTTGATTAAGTCAGAGCTAAACAATGAGAAAGACCTGCAGTCCTTTCATCAGTGGGATAGTGACAGCCTTTATATTTCTTATAAAGAGCTTCAGTTACAGATTTTTTAATTATGAAAAATCAATGCAGGTCACATAATTTCATTAGTGCCATTTTAATGTTGTTGACTTCAACATAACTGTAAAATGGCAGCTTGAGGAATCATTTAATTCCAACAGTGAATAGATCCACTTTCATGAAGAGGCAAGTAATACAACACAAAATTGGATATTTTTTCTGATGATGTGCACAAGTAATAAGTGGCATATTCCAAAGCTGAGGTATTTCACCAAAAAGTGGGTCTGAAGTATCATTAACTGAATGCAGTTTTTAAGGGCTTTATAAGCACCAGCTGCTGTGAGATGTAAAACAAATCAGGTGATCTGTTATAGTTGTTACAACAGTAATCTGTTGCCATTTGTGACTACATGGACCATCTTATTGTGAGTGTAAACATGAGAAAAATAGCTTTTGAGTGAACAAAATAAATACCACACCTGAGCCAAGTAAAATTTCATTTTCTATACATTTAATTTCATTCATTTTTTTAAGTAGTAGTGGTGGGTGGTATTATGCTCATTTTCAGGTTGAAAATCTTATTTAGGGTTTTTTTTTCATACTGCACATTGCTGCAGCTCCTCTTTTCACCCTGTGTTGAAGGCTTCGTTTTAGCTATGGAGTGATACATCTTGTCTCTAAATGATCTTTGTTGGGAGTTGCAAATTCCTGCAGTTCCTAGTTAATGACTACTAGCCAATCATAAACAGAGAAGATTGTGAGAACCTGGTAAACGCAGCTTCGATTCAGCACTGGAGTTTCAGAGTGGTGAGTTATTAATCTGTAACAAAATTATCTTTCATCCATAAAGTTTTAACCGAGCTCTGTCTCTACATCACAGTAACAACTTTATGTCTATTGACTGCCTGGAAGGTAGCTAGTGTTTGGAAGGGAAAGGAGAGGTGTGCGTTTGGTGAGCGTTACATGACGGGCATTTAGCTTTCATCCCTGTGATGTCACAGGGAGATGTGGGAGATAGGAAATCCCTTTGTGCTGGACTTTGGACTTTTTAACTTTGCAAAACTACATGCACAAAAAAAGGTATATAACTCAAAATAGGAGTGGGGGGAAAGCCAAAAAGCGTAATATGACCTCTTTCATATGATATGATCAGTGCCTGTGTCTGAACGTTGGCGTGGCAATCCTCCCTCTCTGCTAATCAAACACATCTGAATGTCTCTAAGTTCATCACAATGCTGTAATCTACTCCAGCTCTTGTCCAGCTCTCGTCTATAATCACATTATTCTGTCAACTACCGTGGTAATTAAACTCTCAGGCCATTCTTGGGTTTGCTAGTAACAGTGTTTGCTTAACTATTTCTTTGTGTGATTCCACTGTCTGAACACGCTCACCCCATGCCACATCCTGCAAATCACACCAGACTGATTATCTCATCCAGATCTTCATCTTCCACAGCAACTTCTCAGCTCATTCACAGCAACTTCTCAGCTTCCCTTAAAATAAATACCCTTTAATTATCATTCTCAATCTGCCTGTGTCTGACTTTGCTTCAAGATTTTGGTTCAAGATTTATGAATAGCAGTGTCTTAATAGTAGGCCATTTTTCCTATTTTAACTTCTCATAGACTGCCACTTATGAAACACAAATTAGTCAGCACATTAAACACAGATTACAGTCCCTTTTTACAGCGCTTTTGTGAGAGTTCCTCAGATGAACAGTTCTGTTTCTGGAAAAAACTAAAGGCCATTAGCTTTTGGAAGTTGTGGCACCTCTTTACCTATCTTTGCAGAGTCAACATCTAAAGGCTGAGGTTTTCCAGGAAATTGTCATGTTTAAAAATCTGAATGAACCATCTTCTGCAGCAACAAAACTGCTTTGTTAAATTGTGGTCAGTTAGAGACAGGGTCTTGGGATGTTTCTCTTACTGATAGTGAATGGGCTGTATTTATAAAATGCTTTTCTACCTTAATGGACAATGCCCTTTACTATTTTGCCTCGCGTTCACACACACTCTCACACTGATGGCAGCGGAGCACCATGCAAGGTAAGTGTCTTGCTCAAGGACACTTCAACATGTGGCCAGGAATCGAATCGCCAACTCTGGGATTAATGGACAACCCGCTCTGCCTCATAACAAGGACTCTTGCTAAGCTCTGACTTGTGCTCTGGGGTCAACTTTTTATCTAGCAACTTGCTAACAAGTGTCGGGACACAGTTTCATGGCGATTCAGTTTCAGGTGGTCTGACTGAAATCTCAATCCAACAGTGTCACTACCGTGGCTAAAAAAAAGAGTACTAAAAGGTGATAAAAATGCAGAATCTGACCATCACATCAGCATTCAAAGTGTGAGCCTCCCTCAGGCCGCATTCATAAATATGTTATTTGCAGGACCTGAGGTTACTGTACAGTCCAGCAATATAGGAGATTCAGGGTGAATGTGTTCTTGTGAGAGCAGCATGTAAAGGATGACTAGGCTGGAGTTAGTAACGCACCATTAACCGACTCCTCAGGATGCTCACAGACTGGGAAGAGAAGGAAACCCGGCGGGTCAGGAAATCAATATAAAGCACATCAGTATGTGAGTCAGTAAGAGTGGGAGGGGACCTTGTTTGCCATATCAGGATCTCTTTTAACACAAAGTGCAATAAACACAGAAATGGTCTTGTAGATGCTTGAACTAATCACACTTGACTGTGCAAGGTGCAAAAACAACAGGACCTTCTACACTGCAGATGAACAGACAGGATGTATACTTGATGACTATAGAGTACAGTATATACCTGTTTATGTAGTTTTTCTATAATTTAGACGAAGTGGTAAAGCAGGTTAATTTCAAGTTTTTTTTTGCACTTTTATATGAACCTCTGCACAAACTACAAAAAAATACTTTATTGTTTTTCTTTTTGGGAGGGAAAGGGGGTATCCGTCATCTATCTCACCAGCAACTCACAACCTGGCAACTGAGAGAGAGGACCTTTCAGTTAAGACACAGCTGGCATTCAGCACTGTAATTTTACCCTGAGAAGAATGTCGAGGATGATCTAGGTGTGACCTCCATGTGAGAGAGCATTGTGTGGCATCAAGTTGTGCTTTGAACTGGGTTAATTCTTCATGGCATACTTTCAGCAAGGTGTTGGAAACATTCCAAAGAGACTTGGGTCGCGTTTAAACAATGCTCAATTGGTAGTAATGGGACCAAAGTGTGCCAAGAAAATGTTCCCAACAGCAATACACCACCACCACCACCAGCCTGAACCGTTTATCCATGCTTTCATGTTGTTTCATGTCGCCAAATTCTGAACCTACCATCTTAATATTGCAACTGAAATCAAGACTCATCAGACCAGGCAACATTTCAGTCTTGTTTTGTCCAGTTTTGGTGAGCCTGCGTGGATTGTAGCCACAGGTTCCTGTTCTTAGCTGACAGGAATGGCACCCGGTGTGGTCTTCTGCTGCTGTAGCCCATCTGCTTCAAGGTTCGATGTGATGTGTGTTCAGAGATGGTATTCTGATGAAAATTCCAGTAGATCAGCAGTTTCTGAAATACCCAGACCAGCCCGTCTGTCAACAACAACCATGCCACGTTCAAAGTGACTTAAATCCCCCTTCTTTCCCACTCCGATGCTCGTTTTGAACTTCAGAAAGTTGTCTTGATCACATTTGCATGACTTAAAATAACTGAGTTGCTGCCATGTGATTGGCTGATTAGCTATTTGTGTTAACAAGCAATTTAGTGGTGTACCTAATAAAGTGTCCGAGGAGTGTATATGGTAACAGTGACCTATGAAATTAGCATTGGAGATGACTTTGCTGGAAGTGCGTTACTGAAAAGGATCATAACCAAATATACCATAATGTTGTCTTTATTATCAACAATCTCCACCAGGAATATGTAGAATTTGTGTGTGTGTGTGTAAATGAGTGCGAGGCTGTCTGCTGTTTACGGGTGGGTGGTTTTGCTTAAGATTTTGTTTACACAAGCTGTTGCTCTCATGCAGCGTTTCTCCTTGTATAAAAGCTTTCTGAAAAACTGTGTATGTGTTAAAAGTGCTGCCAAATGAGCAAACACACACTGACAGCGTTTGTCTGCGGCGCCATTCAGCTGCAGGACTCAAAACGATAAAACAAAGCCGTTATGGTACATGAGATGCATCCTCGCCAAGATCCATTTGAATTTTGAGGGTACGAATTTTTATTTTTTTTTCATTCAGGGAGTCGCTGGAGCTATGAGGCAGATGAAAACTTTGAGTAAAAATAATGTGCTAACGGGTAGAAATCTAACATCCAATCTGGAAGAAAAATTGACTGATGTTTCTCTGCACAAGCGAATGGTTTTGGTCTTTTCGACATGATTCCTGTGATTCAGTTCGGGTTATTGCCACGTAAATTAATTGACACCATCAAAGAGAGGCCTCCCAGGTTTTCAGTACTGTTTCACATGAAATAAGATGTTACATAAATTGTCAAAGTCATACAAGAGCAGCCACTCAGGGGAGCTTAATGAGAACATCAGAGAAATGAACCCAAGGCTGCAGACGGTGGTGAAATTAAGCATTAAAATGGTAGGACGTGTGGTGTTTTGCGGAGAGTTAAAGCCAGCTTTCTTCAGTTCTCTGTGTAACACAAGGACAAGCTCCTTTAATCTTAAAACCCAAGCTTCATATTCTTATCATCTGCAGTAATCCACCCTGCATGAGTCCGCCCAAATAGTCCCGCCATGTTGGAAAGGGCAGCCAGTTCTTTTTTTCAAGTTTTTGAATATTTTTCAAATCAATCAATCAGATCAATCTTTAATAGAATTTGAGGTTAGACTTCTATGTTTCACAGTAGATGAGCTTCTTTTCCATTTTTACTGTTTTAGTCTATTAACTGCAAATCAGCTATACAGGAATTAAGTAGATGGTTTCGTATTGGACTATTTTCCAATGGTCACTTGGAAATTGCCACTGTGAGCAATGCACCTTATCATAGACATAGAAATTCTCTATTTCTTGTATTCTATTTAACCAATGCTAGACTGATTGAATAAATTTCTTGGAATTTGGCAGTTAGGATTAGGGAAATGTAGCTTATGGTAGTTTATAGTTCTCTGCATGTAGAAATTATATTACAGATTGCATGTACTTTAATCATCTGTTGTATTAGACAATGTGTTAGTACTTCTAATATATGTCTACTATGTGCTTGTCTGGGCCACTATATAAAAGCTTCAGATGTTTCTTATGATTGTACTTGTATTTTAAAATGAAACTGAAGTGATCTGAAGTCTCAAAACCCCAATGGTGGGATGAAGACCACTCTTCCAAATGATGTCCCCTCATTTGATGTTTTACTGATGGTGGAGAAATCTGTTTGACACTTTGGATAAAATCTGTTATGTATGTTGTTGCTGTTGCTGTTATGTATATCAAGCTTCTCAAAGGGCCATTTTAGTCTTTAGTGCTGAAAATTCATGAAATTTACTCCTATTTTCAAACTTAAGTATAAAAGCAAGTTATGAAATTACTTAAAGCTAAAAATAACTCTCACTCTCCCAGTTATTCAAGACCGCTCCAGAGGTCTCTCAAACTCGATAAATACCAGCCCTGGTCACTGTGAAAGTCACATGATGTGATTCACATCATTTACAAACTATTGAGCGAGACCTCACGTCCTGCTCACATCACGTCATGCTCCTCTGTTCATTTATTCAGGTTTTTCATTTTAACATGTGTGTAGCTTAATGCTTATAAACCAGTATTTTCTTCCAACTACATTACCACATAATGATAACATAACTTTAAAGCAGCTTGTTTACTGTGCTGTTTACCATATCTCAAGTGTGTGATACACACAAAATGGTTACTCACTCATTTAAACCTCTGCTTGGTACCCTTCAATCTTAATGTGTTTTAGTTGTCTTACCCTAACCAGACCTTAACATTAGTTTAATTACCATAACCACAATCTTTACATTAACTATATGATAGGTAAAAGGGGCCAGATGAGACAGAATCCAAAATGATTTATAATCGTATGTGATCATGTGATATTTTACTATGTCTTCTAGTAACAAGTTGGTGCATAGCCCATCCCAGGATGCTGTCACTTTCCCTTCTGCCTTACTTTCCAATCCTCAACCTTACAGAGGATTTTTTTTTTTGCTCCTGCAGATGGAATGTTTATCTCCACCAGCCACATGATCGGATGCCCCTCTTGGACGGAATGAATGCTGAATGTCTGCAGAAGATTGCCAGGGAGGGGACATAAAAGGATCTTTTACGAGGTGGATTGGATAAGAGGACAGGTGGTGTGATGTGGATGAAAACGTGTGACCAAATACAGAAGACAGAGTTGACTGCCACTGTTGTATTCCTATATCTGCAGACAATAGAAATAGTTAGGTATTGCATTCCTGGAATTACTTTGGTTTCAAGTTGTGCACTTGGAATGACTCTGCTAAATGACAAAGAAATAAAGCCTATTGAAACACATTGCAACATTTCTGTGACATGTACTGTAAGGCAGCATAATCGGTGCAGTAAAGAAGAGCTCTTATTTTTGTTGGAATCTTGGTTTATGCTAAATAAATAAATAAATACTTATACTTATGGTAGCGTTAGTGAATTTCAAAATATAATGGATACATTGAAATAAACTTCAATAAATTCTTCATTTTAAATAGCTGTTTTAAGATCCTTTGCTGTCAGTGACAGTGAAGTTTCACTGACATCAGCAGAATTTTCCTTGCTGTATCTTTCTTGCTGTTGCTCCATCAGGGTCTTTCTGCCTACAGTCTGGCCTTCAACAGTGAAACAATAAGTTGGATTCAGGTCATGTGACTCATTCAAACAGTCAGGAACATTCCACTGTTTGGCTCATTGTTTGCCTTCTCTGTATGTTTAGGATCATTGTCCTGCTGCATTGCCTTACAACTGAGGGACTGTGCATAAAAAAGGCAAAGTCCTGCACTGTTTACCCAATATGGATGTGAATAACCTTAAAATAAAGCTGAAAGACAGCCCTTTCACCCACTAGTCATTGTTCAAAATCAAACATGCTTCTCTACAGAAACAAACTAATAAGAATCTATCGCAGTCCTAAAACTTTACTGACTTTTCCGCACTACAGTCTCCCTAAAGTTAATCCAGTTAATCCTGGAACAGAAGTGTAAATGCAAACAATGTGATGCCAACACACACATTCACAGATAGTAAACTTGTTTGCAGTGTGTCACGTGTTTGAAGATTGAGTGCCGACTGACCTACATTTGACAGAATGTTATTGCCATCCAGCTCCTATGGAGCCCATGTTGGATGTTGGCAAGCCCTAAAATAATGCTCTGTAGGCTGGGACTGCTTCTGACAGCTTGTCTTGGACTGATTTATGTAAATATACCCAGAACTAAAATCCTCCATTTGAATAGTGGCTTGAATAGTAACTTAACTTGCAGTCATTACAGTAATGTCAGGCAGCAACTTCCAGCCTTATTTCACAGAGGAGCACATCCCACCTGTCTGGGAAAAGATGGAAGAAGAATCTGGTCAATAAATATTTCATGACTTTCATTATTGCATATTTATAGTGTCTCTGCCACTCAGTAAATCTGTCTGAGTCCATGGCGTGAAACAATCTTTAACCCAACAGCCACAAAGTCGAGTTGTGCGGCACAGGCGAGGCCGAGTCATCTAATTTAACTGTCCTGCCAAGTGAAGCCGTTACATTTATTTAACCTTTATTTAACCAGGAAGTCCCTTGAGATTAAAATCTTTTTTCTGAGGGAGACGTTGCCAACACACCTGTTACAATTTAAATAGAAAGCATAGTCAAAACAAACAAGCATTACACATAAAGGAAAGGGACTAAGCCAGGTCACATGTGGCAGTTACATTCCTCAATTACATGGCATTTTAACATAGCTTTAAGTTCATTTAATGGGATTAGATCATTTAGATGTGGCAAGTACAAGTACAGCCAGTGAAATGACAACAAGGGCAGAATCTTGCAGTGATCGAAATTATGGCTCTTTGAAGGGAGCCAGATCTTATGACTCCTTTCTGAGAGCAAACGGCTCCTAATTTAGTACCGCTGCCTAAGTTGCATTCATATTTGTTGCAAGAAATAAATATGCAAGATTCTTTATCTGCAACATTGACATATTCCGTCATATTGATGGTTAAAAAGGGATATGTCAAAAATAACTATCCCAGTTGTATAACAAAACTGAAATAGTACAGTCAATAATTAATTACACAACTCTAAACAGACGCATACAGTATATTCCTTTTAAATTGGTGCGATATAATATGACACCAAAATATTCCTGTTCTGTTCACAAGTGTAATTTTTTTCAGTGGGGCTCTCAGCTGTCAGCAGAACAAAATTCTGGGGCCTATATTCAAGCACTCACTGTGGGCCCCCTTCCTCTCTTGGTCCCTGTCTCTCAGCCATCTAATTATTCTCTGTACAATTAATCTGTAGAATTTCAGTACATTCAATCTGTCTTTGTGTCTACAGTGTAAGTTAGTTGTTGAAAGGCATATAGATCTAAAAATCTAAATAATTAAAACTTTAGAAATTTAAATTGACAATGCTGATAATCATTTTTGTTGTAGCCTACAATGCCAATATGCATCAAGCTAGATTCCTTCCTTCAGTCTAAACAGCTGATATTAGTTTACATTTTTCTGCTGGTTGTGATTGTGATTTTTGATTTATTTTGAAAAAAAATAGCTGGAAGCTGTTTTCCTTCACTTTGCTCTGTGTCTCTTTCCTTTCTTTCTTTTCATTCTTTGGTACCTTGGTTTCTCTTTCTTGGTTAAAGACATGTCTGTCACAAGGCTGTTGACGCTCCAGCATCAGGTGTCATCTCTTAGCTCTTTAAGAGAAGAATCCTAGTGTGGGTCAGACTAAACCATTTTGTGTCTTTTGGAGCCTGCATTATTTTTATATGTTTACACAGTTCTGTCGCTTAACCGATTTACTCAGCCAATTTTAATTAGTTACGAAACTACATGCTTAGAAATAAAACATTGCAAACAAAAACAACCTTTTCTTTAAGGACTTGTCAAGGGCCCTCCCTCCATTAGGTACCTGGGTAATCAGTCCCCACCCCCCACACTCGGATGCCCTTGGCTGCCCTTAGCTCTCAGACAGAGTTGGCTCATAGATAGAAAGGAATTATGCTTAATGAAAACTAGACATTAAAGGCATTGTTTTTAATTGAAATGCAATAATATGAGGCAGATTTGGCTCAGGTGGTAGCTCAGGTTGTCCATAAATTATAGGGTTGATAGTTTGGTCCCCAGTTCAGTTCCTCTTGTCCACATGGCGAAGCACAATTGAACAAGACAGTAAACCCCATGTCGCTCTGGGAAATAAGTAAGTTGCTATGGTTGAAAATGTCTGCTAAATTAAAGCAAATACATGTAAATTTAAAGTATAATAAAAAAAATACGACCATAAATAAAACTGTCATAATCTTGTGAATTTATAAAATTAATTAAAAGAAACAAGGCACTTAACAAAGAGCTCCATCAAGGTCTAACAGTCTCTCCAATTAGCTGTGACTTTCACTGCCATCATTACACCATGTACTGACATGTGATTCCAAGAAACACAGAATTGATTAGTGATGTGAAAGAATTGTTAACTTTATACAAATGAACATTTGCCTAGTATCTCTGCAGTTGTTTACTGAAAAACTGACAAGGAAAAAGGGATGCAGTGGTGGGTCAGGAAGTTTTTACCTGCTGTGAATAAATGTTTGTGGAGGTAAAGATTGTTGTTTCTGGGATCCTTTGCCTCCAAAATTAAAAAACACCTTTCGTGTGGCGGAGGTGGTCAGGGGCGGATTGGCCATCTGGTGTGGTGTGGGCCGGTCAGATTGATAATATCAGTGTTTCGTTTTGGCGGGCCGCTAAGGTACATTAACGGCCGTCCAAGTATATTTGGCCACAAATTTAAGCATTTTGCAGAGAAGATGTGACAGAGATGCCATCTATTATGTTATGAGATGCAAACACGGATGTTTTACAAGCACGGACCGGGTAAAGCAACAGTGAACACACCACTGCAGATGTAAGATTAACGTTTCGTACAACATTTTTCATTCCTCATTATCAAGCCTCCTCCTCCCACTTAAGACTTAAAACGGAATCAGGGTGGAAATCGCGAGTGCTGTGTCATTTTGACCACTTTATAAAGTCCCTGGCCGATGGAGAAAGTCAACAGGGCCGACAAATGCAAGGAGAGTGAAAAAGAAAGAGGTTGATCAAGCCACTGTGTTTGCAGCAGAGTTGTATCATCGTCCGTATCTGCAAAGAGAGCTGATTCAAGTAGGCTAGTGAGTAAACACTAAAATAAAGGTGAAGAATGAATTAGAATTAAAATGGTTCAATAAGAAATAAGCTGCTAGAAATAAAAACATAGCCTACTGTCATTCCGTGGGAAACACATTATTATTAAGCATTCGGCCCAGTTGGTAACGGCCGGCCTGCTCATGCTGTCAAGATTAAACACCTCATCAGAGAGAGTGCAACATAATCTGATCTGATAATCTGTCAGTAAAGTTACTTTTGCCAGAACAGAAATTGTACTTCTTCTTGTTTTTATTCATGTATATTCCAATGTTGAGAGCAGTGTGTGAGAAAACATTTTTCTGCAATGTTTACATCCTCTACTGTGTTCATGAACTAGAATGATGCTGGAATTAGTAGGCTGCAGCCAGCAACCCCTGATCTTCTGGTACCGGTGCTGTGAGAAAGGATGCTACTGTAGGCCTAGCAGAGACAGAGAGGAGTGTGGTTAGAGGTAGGAAGTAAACAAATGTTGGTTTGTGATTACCTCTGCTGTAACAGACAGAGAGCAGACAGACTCTACAACATACTCAGATGGACAGCCATTGTTTTAATTGTATGCGTGATCTCAAAAAACTATTAAGCATTGTGTGCCAGTCACATACATTAAGTGTTACAAATCTGTTACACATGGTAGGCCTGCTGCTTCTGTTATTTCTCCATCCGTACACAAATGTAGCCTGAGAGATTGTGTGAGTGGAGACACATACGTTGTATAGTGGGCTGGTGTGGCTACAGTGCCAGGGCTGAATTTTTGTCCCAGTGTGACGTGATGTGGTCGGTGTGGGTGGATGGTTGACATGCAGAACGCTGTTCACATCCTGGCTTCAGTAGTAGTAGCTGTAGTAGTAATTGTTTTGGTTTAATTTTCTGCTGCAGTCCTCCTACTACAATGGCTCTATTGAATTTTGTTTGTGCTGCTCCAAGCACTTTTTAAAAATTGACATCAATTCTTAAAACTCCTAGAAATATGTGTATACAATTAATTTGTAACAGCAAATACATTTTGCAGGGAAAGTAACAGCACCTGGATTATATTTTATATTAATAAAATGAGAAATGGTATTAAGTAACATATCTTACAAAGTTGCAAAAATACTGATACTGAACATATCAGCAAAATGTTCATTGACAACATAGTTCATTTGTTTTCCCCCCAAAATACACTGGGGGACGATAAGATGGCCAGATGGAGAAAGCCAAGTTGGGAATATAGCCAGGACAACCTCATATACAGCTATTTATATACACATACACACAGAAATTATGTACCGTATGTGCAAAAAGAAAGATGTTGTTTTACAGTGGGAATGAGAGTGGCGTAAAAGGTAGTGGTATGGTAAGGGCATGATGTAGGGAGGCTGAAAATGAGCAGGATGTTAAGCCTGTTGGTTTTAAAAGCAGCGACTGCCTGATAAACAGAACTGTTTGAATATGAAAAAACAACAAATTAAGAGGTCATGGATGCTCATCAGACCTTGGCTGGATGGATGACGAATGACAAAATAGGCCACATGGCATGTAACTCATTTGGAATCTTTTAAATTGGGGGCTGGAGCAGAGGACAGGCGTCACAGAAATAATTACAATTGCCTTTGTTGGTCTGAAGAATGATAATGGAAATGAGGGACCTCTGTGGCATTTTCTACTCAGAGCTTTAATTTAAGGCACTTAACTATGGTCTGAGTAAGACTCACATAATGCAACAAATTATAACCTGCAACAATCTCTGTTTTCTTGTTTCAGTTCTTCAAACCTGGACTGCGAATTGGAGACATTTTCCTGCACTTGAAGTTTTGATACTTGTTTGAGTACACGGCCTCGTTAATAATACGTTAAAAAAAAAAACAAAACATTAAATCTTTAAACAAACACCTTCAAGACTTCTCGCAAATGAATCTCGGCTCACTTACGTCTCTAAAAGACGATAGCGAAGGAAGTGATGGTTTAAAAATGTACTTGATTTGAAATGTTCCAAATTGATTGAGAATTGACCTTGAGAATACCCAAAGCAGCAGCCATGATAAGAACTTGTGAGAGTCTGCTTTTCTAACTCGTACATCCAAGGAAAAACTGGACCATGCATCAGGAAAGGAAATGCTCCACAACGTGTTACAACCAATAGGGTTTTACTGTGTGCATGTAAGGAAGAATTAGGTTTGATAATAATTAGGGCTCATTATATTTGATTTTGTTTCTTTCTTTTTTAAAAAAAATAAACTTAATTAAGTTTTTTTGCAGGACATTAAATTGTGATAATAACTGCAGAACACTGTAATGGTTTTTAATCACGTTGAGGCACTCAGTAGCTCATTTGTATTTTCTCTACATTTTTCACTTCACTTTCTATTACATGAAGCATATTCTAAATTATATTTACCATAAACTGCAGATATTCAGTCTTGCACATGGGAACATTAAGTCTGGGTGAAAAGTTTGAAGTGATCTGTTCTTTTAAAAAAAAGTTGATTTTTCAGTGAAAAATAGGACAATAAGCTGAATATTATGGCCATGCAGCTGATGCAAGATTGATGTTTCTGGTTGTATCATTAGAAGTGTATTTGAATTTTTAAATCAATGAATTCACTATTATGCCTTTATGGCTATTTTACAGCCTTGACTGTATTCTCGCCACTGGATGTTGATGACAAATGTCACACAGTTTTATTTTCTTAACTCCGTCTTCTGTACTCTCAGTAATGCTTTATTTTCTGGGTCTATACTTTAGCAATAATTTACAGTTTCCGGGAAATAGCTATGTAATTTTTTATTGTGTATAAGGTCATGTGCTGAATTCCCACACACTTTCTACACTTTCTAAGTAATTAGTCGACAAAGGTCAACTCAGCACTTTATTTTAAATTATTTCATTTTGATATGCACCTTTCTATCAGATGTGCATTAGATAGCACTTTGTGCTAATTATAGAGTAACAAACTGTTCTATTGGTACATTTCCATTTGATGAGTTCCATTTTATTGTTAGTAGATTATTATAATAATTGCACAGAAAAACAGTTGTATGCTCAATTTATCAACAGACAAGCACACAATTAAACATACATGAAGAATAATGAATGAATATTTACTTTGGTTCAAAGTTAAAGCTTTTACATCAAGGAATGTTCCTAATTAGTACCAAATTACATTTCCATAAAACAATTTTTTAAAGTACTGGGAAATTACTGACCTGTAAAATAAAGCATTACTGAATTCTTCTTTACACCTGTCTTTGGCCTCATGAGGTTTTTCATGAAGGAAGGAAAAAAGATTTTGCAGAATGATGGTGATATTTCCCATTAAAACAATCTTATGGCACAGTGGTCCAATGCTCCCCATGGAGACTGACCTATAACTTCCTTTAAAGCACAATCAGCCCTACTGTCTTTCTTCAAGTCGCAACCTTTCCATACTACCTCATTTGGCTGACATCATTGCTCAAGACTCCCACACATTCCCTCCAGATGTTTTCTCTCTGTGCAATATCCATCTGTCCGAGGATGCAAGGAGCCATTGGAAGATGTGACCCCAATACCTTCACCCCAGTCCCCAGCGAGCCCAGCCCGCCCCTGTGATGTTTCTGCAGCCATTATTTCCCATTAGTGCCTGACAGCGGGGCCGTTTGTAGCCGTGAGACCCTGCGGAGAATCAGGTCAGCCATAGTGTCCCCGTCCCTTTGTTAGCACACATGCTGTTCAACCTCCCGGATGCACAGTTTTGTTGGAGGTTATCTGAAAATGAGGACATATGAGCTTGAAACCAACATTTGCTGTAAATAGGTTGCTTTGACTGAGTGCAAATACTACAGAGTACAGCTTAAAATAGAAGAGCTTGAAAAAACAATGAATAACAAGACTAAGAATATGCAGCTAAGCTAGCAGATGAAAATGTCATTGTAGGTAGTTGTTCACAATAATAATAATATACTTTGGACATATTCAAATTTTACAATGATGGCGTAAGATGAAAAGTCATTAAGATTTGCCACTTGGGTACCATGGCCAAATTTTGGACTAATGTATTGGTTTGACACACTTTACACACAGACCGACGTTGCAACACAGTCATGCAGTTGGTGCGGCATGTAGTATCTCATAAAAGTGAGTACATCCCTCACATGAGTGTGAGTGTACAGCGTGTACAACAGTTGAGATGAACAGGAACACTGAGCCAGACCTTATTACCCAACATCAGTGGCAGACCTTAAAGTCAGATGTGGGAGTTCTGTTCAGGTGTCCACATACTTTTGGTCATGTAGTGTATCTGTCTGTGAGGGTAGAAATAAGTTGTGCTCTGCCAGTATCAATAAAGTAAGATTTAGAAGGACAAGCCTCCTCTAGCCAGCTGTAATAAAAGTAAAGTACAGTGTCTTTACATAGAAAACAAAGTTTGGAGTGTTTGATTGTCCTTCAGTGTGCAATCAAGCTCAAAGCTAAGAGGACAACACAGTGTTTGGGATCATGCCAGTAAATCATGAAAGTAAACACCCACGGACGCAGGTAGGCGTGCACACGCGCACACACACACACACAGTCAGTAAAGTAGTGCTAATCATGGTTGCTGCATCTGCACCGAGTCCTCTCGTCTAATGAACAGATATGAGGAGCACTTCTCTCATGGTGTCATCTAATTCATCATCTACTGTCCTTGTTTTTTTTTCCTGTCTTGTGTCTTCAG
The DNA here is from genome assembly GCA_029875015.1 of Lepomis gibbosus. Classification (NCBI taxonomy): domain Eukaryota; kingdom Metazoa; phylum Chordata; class Actinopteri; order Centrarchiformes; family Centrarchidae; genus Lepomis; species Lepomis gibbosus. The sequence continues at coordinate 16,923 of JAPMOB010250324.1, read as the reverse complement.
GCTGATTGGAATTAATCCCTTAACGCTGATTGTCGCAAATTTACATCACACCTTTTCCTTTCAGACAGCAGCCGAGATAGCACATGTATTCCCCCAATGCCTGTTTGTGTATAATCCATGCGTACCTAGGAACCTTTTGCAAGCACAGGCTTCTCGTTTATGCCTGTTGTTGCTAATTTGCATCATACCTGCATCATACCTGAATTTATATCTATTCTATGTTCTATAGACAAATTAACAATCTCCAAGTAATTTAACGTCAGTTTAAAACGAATGAAAGCACAAATAATTTTTTTAAATTGTAAATAAATTGAGGCGTCAAGGGGATAAAATGCAATTAGAGACAGTTTTCTTCTGATCCGATTTTGCGAGCAATTTAAATTCAAGAGGCCCAAATTTACTGCGTGGACAGGCTTTATTCATTTATCTAAGTATGCATAATCAGACACACACACACCTGTCTGTCTGCCTGTGGAAGGCTGTCTTGCATGCAATTTTTCCCTCACACTCACACACACACATGCAGTCTCCGTCCTTTTTACCCTGATCAATTTGTTTAGTTTACCTCGATGACACCGAGGGCCCGTTGAAAATATCCAATCCGTAAAATCTTCCTTCCCTCTCTACTTAAACGTCTGCTTTGGCTTGGCATGATGAATGATCGCTCGGACCAATCAATTCTATTTAGATAAGCTGGCCTCCAGAGAGGACAGGGAAGGGAAGAAGGATGGATTTTTTTGAGTTATTCAACACAGAGGCCCAAGGTTATTTGTATTTGGGCTGCTCTCCAAGTTCTTATTTCTCAGGTAGGGCAAACTATAACATAGTACCAGATAGACTATAACATGTTGGTAGCTGCATTCCAGGAGATTAACCTCTGGGGAAGTACTGTGAGTGAAGTGAAGTGCATCATTTAATCTCAAAGATCATGAATGTGTGTTGGTTGTATGTTACTGCAGATGCAGATTTATTTGTGTTCAAACATGCTCGCTTTTGTAATGAGAGTTGCTGACATGTGCTGACTGGAGAGAGATTTGGTTTTGATGTTTTTGGTGAGAATAACTTTTTTAAACATCAGGTCCAATCTAATTATGCATGTTGTTTATGACTGTCACAACAGCCAGGAGCACTAACAAACCAACCAATATCGATCATTGTAAAAGAGGTTAAATAGTTGTGATTTCCCTCAGTCAGTCAGAAGTGAAGAAGCCTCTTGGATGAGAGGCGAAAGGTCTTGGTTGAGTATCTTCAGCCAAGTCCAGTCGCCCTAGATTTGAACCTTTCTTGGGTTGTTTCCTCTCTTTACTCTCATAATTTGTTAAATTCCTTTTAAGGTTAAATTTCATGTAAAGGACTTTGAAACGTTTGAATAAAGCGAACTAAGTGAGATTTTCTTTGATGACTGGAATAGAAATAATTTTTAGATTTTCAGATGTTGAAATGTTAGTGACTTTATGGTTACAGATGAAGAAGAACAATAACCAAAAAGATAAACAGTAAAAGGATCCAATTTTAATGTGATTTTTTAATAGGTCTCAGATTTGTTGTCATCAACCCTGTCCGTGGTCCAGCATCACAAACTCATTCTGGGTGAACAACTGCTTGAACCTACAATACTTTCCCATAGTTTCCAAACATATTGAATATATCAAGCTGAGCGAAGCACAATAGCATTAATTAAATAAAACTAAAGGAAAGTTCAACCTGAATCATGTTGCTTTTTCATTTAGTTGCTTTAAACTTATTTGTCTCTGAACTTAATAAAGGGATTTCAATCAACTGGTTTGAGTGAAAGTACCGTTTAAATGATGTTCTGCACTGCTAGACATTTTACTGTATGTTAAGACAATTGCGGTGCATTTAGCTTTACCCGCGTTATGATGTTCGTCGTAAGTTACTGGGAAATAGCAACAAGCAGTCAAGTACAACTACAGGTTTTAAACTGTTTTCAGTACTTCAACCAAGAAAGACAGTGAAATCTGGGACAATAAATACATTTTGCCCAAGAGTTTATCCCTCCATCTTTCTTTAACAATGACATCAAGAGTTCATCGACTGCTGTTAAAGTGCAAACCAACCATTCAGGAGTGTTTTAGTTGGTGATGCACCAATGTTGTAGCTGAAGAAGTGATGTTTTACCCAACAGCTCCACCCAGTGGCTCATTAGCTGTTACCTCAAGGAGCAGAAATAACCACCACACAAACACTGGCACTTTTTAAATTGTATTTATTTGATTAGTGTCAATTATAGGATTTTTTTTGTTGTCTTGTGGTCTGAAAAGCATTTGCCTTCGGTCCCTGAGAAAGACTTTTTTAGAAAAACTTTTATATTTAAACAAACAATTTAACACAGCAACAACACACATACAAGATTCAGCTAAGTGCAAAATGTTATCACAATTATTCAAAAAACTTTAGTTTAACCATAGTTATCAAGTTCCACAACTGATTCACAGTTTACACGCTTTACTTTCTTATCCCTCACAGTAAAGAAGCTGTTGACCTGGTTTCTCAACATGTTTTGGCCTCTGAACACTCCTCATAACAACAGATACAACAGTGTTTTCAAGTTTTCATGTGATTTGGAGAATTACTGTCTTTTGTCAAGCTACAAAAAGATTCCATTGAAGCATTTAAAACATCTTTATATCCTAAGCCTTGTGACCCCACATAAACATGGACACACATATGAGACACCTCTCCTAGGACATGGATAGTCTGTGTGAATTCATATTGAGCCAAAGGAATCATTTTCTACCTCCCACGCTTCATTTATCTATTTATTAAGCATTTTTAGAAATGTAACTCACAAATTTCCCTAAAATGCAGAGAGAAAATGCTGCATCACCTTCACTATAAAAAGTCCCTAACTGTTCCAGGCATGCACACCAAAATCTGATAAATTATACCCGCATATTTATATTTTCCATCATAGCAGACGTGTTTTGGAGCAGTAATGTAAAAATAATCACATTTATTTTCAGTTCCTCTGCTGCCACTGAAATGTAAAAGTACTGTTTACTATATTTAAGTATTTACTTCTGCTATTGAAACAGTCATTCTGATGCAAACCCTAACCGGTAATCAGCTGCTGTCCTGACTATGAAAGACTTAAAACGAAGTGACATGGAGACGGCAATCATGTCTGTGAACTGACATTTTTAAAGCATTATTTGAAAGTATTAAACTTCCCGTGAGTGGCAGGTGATTGGCAGGAAGCAGTGACATGACAACAATGAAATGAGGATATTTTGTTGTTTGAAGGCTGACTGTCAAAGTGGACAAATGGTGTCTTCTACGGGAAGGAAATGAGCTCCTTAAATCTGCTGCTACATTAGCTGTGTGCTGCAGAGAAACCCAAAGACTGAAAAGTTGTGGGGAAACGAGCACATGAACAATAAAACTAATATATATTTAAGAGAAGAAGAAATATAATTCTGAGCTTAGCTGATGCACTTTGGCTCTGGTCAAACTTAACTTACATCGTTAGTCCTTATTTAAAATCACAGAGAATCTACTGAAAATTGTGGCAGATGGGAGCAAGTGCTTACAAGTGAGACTTCTGTGAGTTTCACAAAAGACTAAAAGAAATGTATTCACTGCGTGAAAATAGTTTTCTGCAGGAAAGAGGAAGAACTCAGCAGGTATAGAATGGCCACAGATGTAGTCATAATATCTGAAGCTAGGACACCCATCTAAAAAAAAAAAACAGCCTGAAACTTGTACATTGCGAGCTAGAATATTTATATTTTTCTTTATTTTACCTTTTTTCCCATAAATGAATTCTTCAAAAATTCATTCCCTGCCCATCAGGACTGCTCATCTCTTTGAAATAAAGCCTTTTTGGTTTCTTTCCTTATTCAAACAGTAGGACAAAAAATTGAGCCAGGATTCGATAAGCAGAACTAGAATCATAAAAATCTAAATGATAACTAATTCCAACATTCTGTAATGATTTTAAACTTCGGAAAAAGTGTTTCCTCTGAGGCTATATGTTGCTCTCATAGGACACACTTGTTCGTGAGCCTGGTGCGAGCGCGTGGAGGTACATGTCAGCCTCCTTATCCTCACTGGCGAGCTTCTCAGAAACCGTGTGGACTGAAACTTTGACCTCAACGTTGCCTCCATTGTTCCCTTCTCTTTCGCTTGACAGCAGCGCCTGACAAACCTCCTCCTCCTCTCCACTTCTGTCGGGGGACGGCGGGCCTATAGCTTGTCTGTTCCCAGGCACAGAGGTCCCGGCCTGCTCTGTAGGATGAGGGCCGGGTTTCCCCGTCTCCACGACCTCTTCCCCGAACGTGCGGCAGTTTAGGATGAGCGGCGGCAGAGGAACGCTCCGTGCCAGGTCCTCCATGTGACGAGCAAACTCCATGGTCTTGAACTGCGTGACCTTGGCGAGCTCCAGAGTCTTGGCTGACGTGACGATGGGAATGCGTTTGGCAACCTCGAAAGCCTTCTGCAGCTTCTCTGCTCCCTCGGTGCGGAAGAACTCGTTGATGGCTCGCTCCGTCTTCTTGAGGTGGCTGCTGACCATGCAGAGCCGCGCCACGTTGAGGATCATGGTGATGGTGAAGGTCACCAGGCAGATGATGACGAAGTATAAACCCAGGCCGCTGTCGGAGTGGGCTACACGCACTGTGATGGTGTAGTTTTGGGTCTTGCTGGCACCACTGGAGGCTACACAGGTGTAGCGGCCGCGGTCCTCAAAGGAGACCACAGTGATGTTCAGGACGCCATTCTCCTGAATCTGCCACTTCCCACCTGGAGATAAAGCACATGACACAACAAAACAAAGACGGTTTTAGTTTTACCAAAACATACGTGAGTTAAGGGTTGTGAAAACAGGGAGAGTCCTTCTTAATACGAGCAGCTTAGTAAATTCTTAACTCCTTCAAGCAGTTTGTAATAGAGGATCAAAAACATTTACACCGGCCAAGAAACCCAATCAATTTTACTTAATGTAACGTTAATTCTTCCACAAATTATCACACCAAACACCACCTGGTAAAATAAAAACGGGTTTTTATATCAGATTAGATTTAACAAACAGTGTTACAGTGCTGACTCACAAACTGCTTCGTCATTGTGGTTTCAGAGATTACTGATACACGCATGAAAGCAAAACTTAGACTGACACAGCATTTAACTGATGATGGTTAATGACAGTGACAGGTGTGACAAATTATATTGAGGAATCGATTAATTATGAGTAAATCATTGAGAAAAACCAGCAATGTTTAGAAGTGTGCTGTTTGACTGCTGGGGTATCAGACTGTGTCAGATGCACCTGTTTTAGAAAAAAATCTACATTAAGGGAAGGCATGCCAGCTGATAAACAATAAAAGCTTTCTGTAAAATGCTACAACAACTATTTTGGGCAAAAATAACTCGGAATCAAAACTTCTTCTCAGTGCAGCATTTCCGTCTCCTACCTGTGTCCTCACCCAGCAGACGTGCTTTAGAGTTGTACCACTTGAAGTCATCATGGACTCCAGTCACGTTACACTCAATAAGCACACCGGATCCCTCCTTCACCACGATGTCCCCACTGGAGGGGATGCTGGCCAAACGCACGGAGGACGCTGCCTCCGCCTCTGTCCCATTCTGAGCTCCGTCTGCTGTCCAGCCACCGAGTACCAGGACTGAGAGAAGCAGGTGTAACAGGTGGTGTTTCTGAGGTGGTACCATGGCTTCAGCTCACATTTAGACAAGTCAAACCTGCAAAACAGGAAGAGTAAACAGTTATGGCTTATACGGTAACACAGGACTCCAGTTTCTTTATCCCTCATGGCATATTTCCAACTTCAGTAACCCATCCTTAAAATGGACTTTTTAACGCCCCTGTTTTCGCTGTCTTAAAGTTATTTCTCTTACTGCATTGATTTTTAGAAGAAATAATGTTGATTTGATTGGTTCTTCAATCCCTCAAAAGTAGGACTCGTTGTTGTCCCTTAAGGATAAACTAAAAATGAAGTAGGCCCTAGTGAAGATCCTGTATTGTCCTGTAAGGAAAAATTCATTTAAATAATTATATAATACAGTTGTAAAGCACTGAATAGCTAACTCTTCTGGTATAACAATATTGCACATTTTACCAGAGAGAAACCCACACATTTGAAAAACAAAACCTCAAATCTGAGCCAGTGATTCTCACCTGTAGATCGGACAGCGACCAAAACGACAAATCCCCGACTAAAAGGAGCATTAAACCATCCTCGTTAGTTCAAATATTTCCGTTCATTCCTTTTTTAGTCTGTTCAGCTATTCAGCTTTTTTTCCCCTGACGTGTTTAAGCAAAGCGAACGCGATCAGTCCTTGCCGTGGTGTCCGGGTCCGTTCACTTCCTGCTTCAGGTATGAGCGAATGGGCGTGGCTTGTTCCCCGTACAAATACAGTTTGTGACGGAGAAAATAATTAAATATTTAATTTATGTAATACTTAATAATGGTAACAATGTTGCTTTTTCATGTAATATTTTCATTAGTATATTTGTATAAAACATTCTTAAACTTATTTGTTTCATTTTAACGCTTATACACACAACATTTGGATCGATGTTTAACATTTTATTAGGGCACGAAGGCTAAACAAACAATTTAACTACAAGGTAGAGACCTCTCTTCGTCTGCCAGAGGACTTTGTTTTTCACATGTCCAATATGCCCAACCCTGGAAATTTCTTTTTTTGCCAAGCACTGATTGCTGAAGATTAGATTATATGTTTAAAAAAACTGAAAAACTGTGAAAGCAAAGATTTTTATTTTTATGTTATTAGTTTGTTAATTTTTGTTTTTGTATTTTCTTGAATAATTACATTCATGATAACATTATTTTTCTAAAGAGAATAGTTCTGGAGGATAAACGACCACAAAATGTTAATGTAATTTTGAGAACCGGAAGTTTTTATTTTTTTTATTTTGAAGGTCTGTGTTGCTTGACGTGGTTAATTGCGTCCATAAGCTACCTAACGACAGACAGAGAGAACCGGTGGTACGGCGGTTTTTTCTTTGAAAAATAAAATCATGAATCAACCCTGGAAAAGTCAAATAAATTCAAACGTGCATTAACCTTTTCCGATGTGTGTAATTGTTTAAAAATACATATTATAGAGGACGTTGGGTATTTTTCCGGACACAGATTCACACTTCCAACCTATGTTTATTTTTTTAAACCAAATGTTCTATAAACATATGCTTTATTTTGAAGACGTTGAGCGGAAGTTATTTTCCCCAGCTTTGTTCTCTGTCGGATCCTCCGTGGTTTGAACCCTGGTCGGTGGTGAAAACACGATGTGACGTGGCTAATCCTGCCTTAGAGAAAAAGAGTGAGAAAACCTCGATCATTAAACTGTTTACAAGGCGTTTAAGAAACAGAAGTGCAAAACGAAATACAGAAGATACACCTGCCTGGTTGTTGTTGGTTTCGGAAAGGAAGCTGTTAGCAGACTGAGGTAACGATAACTGCTAGCATCAAGACGTTGACAGGAGAAACGGTGAGTTTGTAGCAAAAGTAACGTTATAACAGTGTTGTAAGTTGTGTTTTTTTCAACCAAGTTAAGGTATGCGTTGATAACTAACGTTATTGAAACTGCTTATACAGATTAAAAATAAATATTAACTCTCCTTCTAGCCATATTGTCAAATTCATTAACGTTAGCTCACCATAGGCTTTAGCAACACATAATACTAAAGCTTGAATAACAATGTAGCTTGTTACTTTACAGCAATAATACTAATTTGCTAATTCCTGGTCCTGAAAACCCAGACTGCACTTTTAAAAAACTAAGACTCCAAGATAACTGCTCAGATAACCAACAGCTGGATAGCTGACTGCTGTTCCCTGGGAGTAACGTTAGGGAAATGCATGCTGTCACTGGTTGAAGGAAACTGATTTCACCAAAACAGTGATTTATAGCATTTTATTACAAAGTAATTCCTGAATTGAATGTATTAAATGTCCCTGTGTTTGGTTCTAACGGTGGAAAAAGGACGCTTTAACAGTCTCCATTTCTTTATTTATGCATGTGTTACAGAAACCCTTGTCTCCTCAAAATCTGCACTTTGATCTTCAAAATATTCTGTCTTCAGTTCTCTTTAGTACATCACTGCATTAACGTCTGTAGGTTTGTTTTGTAGCCCACAAAAAAATTTGTGTTTTCAGCTCGCTCTGTAAGATACCAAAACACAACAAAGTATGCAATAGTTTAATTGGATACTTATCTGGCTATAATAGTTAAAAGTTATTGTTTTCACTTTGAAGGAATGTACTGAGACATCAAGATGTCAAACAGTGAAGCAACAGCGGCAGGGGGTCCAGAGGTGGCGGCAGAGACTCAGGATACCTCTCCTGCCGAAACGCCCGACAGCTCCCCGCAGACCACACCTGACATCTCGACTGATGTGGCCCCGACAAGGAAAGCCAGGAGGAGACCAGAAGCCAAACCTGCAGCCCAAGAGGCGGAGATGCCGAAAGTAGAGGAGCAGCCGACAAAGGCACTGATGAGATAATTATTGTTTATACTAGACAAAACTACAAATAATGGTCAAATGAGAATATCTGGGGGAAGGCTCGTTTGAGAGCCCATACCTTTAATTAGACAAACAAGGGATAACATTGTCTCAAAGGCATCTAGCAGCGCCTGGCTGTAATTTTCATCTTGGCCTTGGTCAGAACAACACTTCAGCTGATGCTGATGCTCATATAAATGTCAAACAGTTTTATAAAGCCATCTTAAAAGTATTCTCACATTATTGTTGACAGTCTGTATGGCAGCTCAGAGAGTAACACCCTAAAAAATACTACTGTACTACATAAACATAACCAAAAAAGGCTTGCATAATAATGTCTAAAGTCTTTCACTCTGCTCACTACATGTTCAATCTTTTGGGAGACACTGCAGGCCTCTGTCCACCAATCAACAGGTTATTACTGCACTGAGGACTTTGAATGCTGCACATTTGTCCCTGCATAACTATTCAGATGTTATTCAGATGACAAGCTACAGTTTTTTTGCAAGTGTTTTTAACAAGCCCTGTCTTGTGACAGTTGAATTCCCCACCAGCTTCAGGGTCTCGCCAAAGGTCACTTCTTCTTGTATACACAGTCATTGATTTTGTCTTAATATTTATCTCACCCACAACCTCTGTCCCTTGCTTTCTCTGTCTTTTCTTCTCCCCCTCTTCCTTCCACCCCCTTTACCCTCTCTGCCCTCTCTTTTAGACATCCAGTGAGTCCACTGTGTCTCAGGGTGGTTGGGGATACTGGGGCAGCTGGGGCAAATCTATCTTATCCACAGCAACAGCTACTGTGTCCACTGTGGGTGAGTACAGACCACCTAACCCAATCTTTCTGTATTATATAGTGTGTTTGATGATCTGTTTAGTTATCTACATGGAGAGCTGCCATCTAATCACATGTTGAAGCGTTGTCTTGCCTTGGTTCTATGCTATATGACATAAGTGTTTATTTTTACACACACACACAAAATATGTTTTCTCACCTCACTATCTTTCTGTCTATTATCGATAAGACTTCTTCTGTACGACACATACTTCTTGTGTCTCTTCTCCATGCAGGCCAAGGACTCACTCAGGTAATAGAGAAGGCAGAGACGTCTTTGGGAATCCCTAGTCCGACCGAACTCTCTGCACAAGTTCAGGAGGAGCAGAAAGAGCAGGGTACGGAATTACTGTATGTGGTTTCTTATGTAGATAAAGCCACTGGGTGAACCAGTCTAATCGTCAAGGAGCTATCCTTCTTGCACACAGACATAAATAAATATGAGTCAGTTTATCACAAAATCACATATTTTCTCCACACATCTGGCAACGTTGTGTAACACTATGTATTGTGTTTGTTTTCTACTCCCGCAGCTGACGCCAGCAGTGAGACGGACAGAGCAGCAGCAGATGGATCGGCAATGGTGGGCAGCGCGATGGGAATGCTGTCGTCGATCACCAGCGTCGTCCAAAGCACAGTAAGCAGGAATATTGTGTGTTTTGTTTCTGCTCTTTTGGACGGAGGAAAGACAAGTTCACATGTTTTAAGTACATCTTAAACATCCATTTTTCATGGTAGAGTAAAAACTGAAAACGTACCGCTCTTGAGAAAAGGCAGCACTGCAATTCTGCTTTTTTAAAGTTACTCTCAGCTATTTTCTGTTTTTTAAAGTAAGTTCGCTTTTAATAACATTCATAAACACTAAATGTGGGCACGGCTCTGTGGGATTAAATGTCCAGTTTAGGTGATTTTTCGTTCCAGGTGTTGTGGAAGTTCAAATGAAACTAAACTCTTTTTGTGTCCCTCTCCTCACAGGGGAAAACAGTGATAACCGGCGGTCTGGATGCTCTGGAGTTCATCGGGAAGAAGACGATGGACGTGATAGCAGAAGGCGATCCCGGCTTTAAGAAGACCAAAGGTCTGATTAATAGGAACTCCACTCTGTCTCAGGTAGGCAGACCATCGTCAGATATGTAAACTAGGAGATAATTCTCAAAGTTATACATAATTTATTTTTGATGAGGGACTGGAATATTAATTACCTAACCTGACCTTCAGCATCTTTATAAATCTCATGTCATACATCTTGTTTTACCTCTTTATAGCTGTTTGTAGCCAGAATGAGACTAAAATGACAAATTAACAAAATGTGATCAAGTTTTTAAAAATAATCTCAACTCAAGCTTCATTGTATGTCAACGCTAAGCTGCAAAACAGACAAGGAGTGTTTAATGATTTATCAGTGCACCAAGCGCTGTCTCATTTAAACTTTTCACCCCTCTCTGTCTCGTAGGTGTTGAGGGAAGCGAAGGAGCGGGAGGAGCTGCAGACAGCAGAGAAAGAGTGGTCAGATTCCGGGAAGAAGGTGGTCGCCCACTATGGGGTGCTGTTTGATGAATTTCAGGGTCTGTCACACCTGGAGGCGCTGGAGATGCTGTCTCGAGATAGCGAGTCTAAGGTTCGGTGGGAGTTTCATTCCAAAATATGACAAAATAGACAAACTGATTCATCATTTTACGTTGCATAATTCCGTGGTATCTGGTAAAAGCCTCAAATGTGAGTGTTTTTCTTTTTTGCGTGTGCTGTAGGTGAAGTCAGTGCTGACCACTCTGTCAGGAGATGAGCTGGTTCGGCTCAGAGAAGAGCTGGATCTCATCAAGGATTCTTTCTCCCTGGTGGAGTTTGATGATGAGGAAGTGGACGAGAAGAAAGGTAACGCTCACAAAAATACCAGCACCTTAAGAGGAATACAACATCATAAACGCCAGAATCGATGCAACGCCTGAAACAAGTGATTGTAAATTTCTAATTCCAGATGAAGACGGCTCAGAGTTTGAGAGGGAGTTAACGGAGGCCTTGGAGGGTCTCAGTGTCGCTGCCACAGCTGAAAAACTCAGCAAGGTATCACAGTTTGCTTCGAGGGCCTTTACAATCTGTTAATTAGAACATTTCTGTGTTTTGGATCAGACGCCTGTTCAGTTTTTGTTGAGAAAGTCATTAGTGAGCTGCAGTTTGTAGTGTTTGTAGTTGATGTGGTTGGTCAAAATAATCTAGATGAAAATATGTTTACATTTGAACACAGAGGCAGTATTTATTGCACAGCTGATGTGCAGTTCCTGTTCCTGTTCTTATTCTATCAGTCACTGTGGTATTTTATTTCAGCTTTCTCTCTGTGAAACAATTTGTACTTTGTTTTGATAAGCGCTCTCTCTGTAAATAAAGTTTATTAGTATTCTTTTTATTTTTATTACGGTCAAATGGCGGCTCATTAAGCAAAGCAACCTTGTTATGTTAATTAAAAGAATGTTTTCTAACCTCCCACAGGCCTGTAGGAGCACCTGCAGCCAAATCACTGACATGACCAAACCAGAGAAGGAGGAGAGCGAGGAGGAAACAAAGAAAACACTCTCTGTAGAGGTATACTGATTTTAACCATCATCCCTATTTATCATTACAAAAGATGAAGTCATTTGAGGTTGCTGTCAGACCTCCTTGCTTATTTCAAACAGCTTGTTTTGTCTGACCAACAGTCAAAAACCCAAAGATTTAATATCTTTACAAGATGTAAAACTGAGAAATCCCGACGCTTTGAGAAGCAGATTGGTTATCAAAATGCTTCTTCAGTACATTTCAGCAGTGTGTGTGTGTGTTTAATTTGTCAGGAGGTTCATGCTGCAGCCATCAGGAGTCTTGCGGAGCTCACGGCTCGATCCATTGAGCTTTTCCACAAACTGGCTGAGATGATCCTCTTCTCCAACGGCAGCACAGAGGCCAGCGTTCTGTCACAGTAAGACCACATGGATTATCTGGTTGTACACGTGTGGAGACGCTGCAGCAGCAGCAGCACTGTAGACATCTCATCTGTACTTTAACCGGACGTCTGTATCTCTCATGTTGTCTGTCCTCAGGTTAACTGTTGTCCTGTGTAAAGAAATCTCACTGCTTTCCAAGAAGTTCACCTGCTGCTTAACAACGGCAGGGGTGAGTGTGGTGTTTTGGTTCTACAGTTGGATATTGCACTTAGTTTTAACGTGGAAGTAGATCTGAATATGAGAAACACATCAAGGCCTTTATTTTGAGACAGCTGCCAGCTAAGTGGGATGGTATTATTGAGTCTTTCTTCATCATCATGATCATTTAGAAGCATTAGAGTAATTAAGTCCTGAGGTGTTTTGAAAATTCTTCTGTCTCCTTCAAGTCTCCCAACTTAATGGACGTGCAGCACTAAATCACTGGTGTGCGTCCTTTTAATGGTGCTTAGAGGACACACACCTGAAGTCATAACAGTTCTCTTCGCTGACCTCCAGCGTTTTCTCATTTTTAACTCACTTTAACCTTCTGTCGGGCCCTGTGATGTCTGTGACACAGAAAACACAGAAGGAATAAAAATAAAAAACAGAATATTATGGAATCTGCCTGAATGCAATTTGTAAAAATCTGGGTCAGGCTTTGCAAACACGGAGGAGCGTTGCCCACGTGAAAGTGGCCTCCGTCAGACCCGCTTCTTACTATGAAGATGGAGCAGAATATGGAGGCTGTCCTGCAGAAGATCCGTGGGAACAAACTGTCACTAGTCAAGTTATAACCTATTTAAATGGAGACAATTCACAATGCATTAAATGTGAATTGTCCCCTATTAAATAGTATTATAGTATTTTAATATCCTTCTGTTACAATACATTTATTGTGTATTTTCCTCATAAATAATTGCACATATATTTAAATATTTCTACATGCATATTTGCTCGATACGTCAAATTCATTGATATTGATTGGATTTTTTAAAATATTTTCTTATTGTTGAAATTTTTATTTATCCACCACATGAGGCACACAGTTTCTGATGGCAAAATGTGCTTAAATACATAAAATAAATACACAGAATTTAAACAAAAAACACCAAATCTGGAATAAAATAAAACTGATTTCATCGGCCTGCTTCTGTTTGTTTCCACTCACGTTTTTTTCCTGCTGCATCTGTCAAACTGAGTGCAGCAACACTCTCAAACAAGCTTCTCTCTGTAAATCACTTTCTGACCTTGACCTATAGAAAGGTGCTATACCAAACCATCTTTACTTCTCTTACTTCCTTTAGTTTATATTTTCATTTTCCAATCTGCTTTTGTCAGTTTTGTCACATCACCCCTGCTGAATGTTCACGTGAGAGCTGATTGTAACTTATTCTAAATGTTGTGTTTTACAGTCAAATGAGAAGGGAGACGTCCTCAACCCTCTGATAACAGGAGTCTTTTTAGAGGTTTGTGTTCCAGTACTACAGCACTCTCATCACACTATTGCAGTTTTATCTCTCTCCATTTAAATGCCTGCGTAGCTCATCAGTTTGTCGTATGTCATATCTACGCTGAATTCTTTTTATTGCATGTGCATTTCTTGTCATCCAGGTCATAACTATCCAAGAAGGTTAAAGTCAAGGGCAAAAGGACTTGTTTGAAGATTTTTTGTAAAATGTAGTTTCACAGTTTTTCTGGTTTCACCTGTTGTTACTTTGACTTATTTTATAGAATTCCACTGAGGGTCAATTATTCTATAATCAGCAACACAAGATCTGTTATCTATGCAAATGACACACAACTCCAGATTTCATCGTCACTGTCTCCTGATCACTTTCGATGGATGTCGCAAAACTTACTGTAGGTGAACAGGAAAACACAGACATTCTTGCAGTTGGTTCAGAGGAAGCAAATCCACATTGGAGTCATTATAGGTGCTGACTTTAATTCTTATTCAGCAGCATCAACAAAGTAACCTTTATTATCTCAGGAATATTTTGAAAATGCGATACTTTCCATCCATGTTGGATTTTGATTGAGATTTTTTTTGTGCCATTGATAGAAGTACATAAATCTATATTCTGCTGGTTGTAGCTATTTTTATTTTGTGAAAATCCTTGTAGGCGTGCTGGGAACAAGTGAAATCAACTCACGTCATTTGTAGAATTAGGAAAAAATGCTTGTGAAGCCTGAAAAAGAGCCTTAATAGCACGTTAGGGAGGATGTTTTGCAGGCCGATTTTCTGCGTTTGTGTCACTTACAGGCCGAAATAATATCATTTCAGAACAATTTGAAATACTGTGCTACATGTTAGATTTTGACCAGTGCTGAATCATCTCTCCTCACAGGCGTCCAACAGCGCGTCTTACATCCAGGATGCTTTCCAGCTGCTCATGCCCATACTGGAGATCTCCCACATCCAGAGGAGAGCCGAGTCCACAGAGCAGTGACCAGCTGACGCCTCCTCCCTCTGCTGTCCATCGCTGCCAAGACGCTGAAAACTGACACATGTTTAAAACTTTTTTTTTTTTTTTAATCACCTGCGTCAGCTCTTGCCATGTCTGGTATTTCTTCTCAGGACACAATCAAGTTACGCCTGCGAGGAAAAGCGTGTTTTGGTCCAACAGTGTTAACTTTTTTTGCGTTTAATTGTGAAGCACAGTAGATGGACTCATTGAAGTACAGCGTGGAGAAGGTCTGGCTCTACATGCTAAGGAGAACAAATGTATTTGTGAGAAACAGAGTGCAACTTCATGTTCCTCCAACATGTACACTACTCTTCTTTTTTTCTGACAGCACTTTCTGTGCTCTTAACTTAAAAGTCACTGCCACGGAGATCACCTAATAAAAAGACACACAGGATGGAAACACTCATTTGTTGAAAAAGGTGTCTCATACTTTACAGAAAGGTGCATTGAGAATGTTATTTTCTCTTTACCGTGCAGAAGCTAGTCCAGAATTAGTTTTCCATGCATTACTCTCTAAAACATTTGGAAGGACCTTTTGTATCATCAAATCATGAGCAGACTGGCTGTAATCAGTCTACAGTCCTGCAAATATAATGAAACCTGGTTGTAGAGGGGAGATGGTTTGTTACCATGCTTGCAATTGAGCTTTTGCGCGTTGTTTGTGGCTGTGTACAACAAAACCGGCTGTAAATAAGAATTTTCTGTCCCCTGCAAATCTTAGGCATCCTCACGTGTTCAAACCACTTCCTGTTTGGCTGCTTTTTCTCTTCACCCAACCCAAGAACTGAATTTAAGTGACTTTGACTGGAGTTGGATTTGAAGCAAAAAAAACAACTTATGGGTTCACTGCTGTAAGACTTGACTTGATGCTTGAAAGCAAAAACAATTCAGCTGTCAAGTTTTGACCTGGTAGAATCATAAAACATTAAAAAATAAATCAGACTGTAACAGGCAGGACTTATGTAGCTTGTATATTTAATAACTAGGCCTCTGCATTGAGAGGACTGGACCTGCCCTAAAACACTTCAACACATTTACTGTCAGTTAATTGACCGTGATACCCCATCTGCCAAAAGATACACATCCCCGCTACCGGCTCCTTCATTACCCTCCATCCCCTAAAAGATCTGGGCCCTTGAAAGAAATCCTCTTTTGCACTCCTGTTCTAAACAAGTAAATAATCCCTAATCTGACAAACACACACTTCTGTTTTCTATTTATTCCCCTCTCTTGTAAAATACCAGTGCCCTGTTAGAGAAATTAAACAAATATAGAGATTATAAATGTCAGTAATTTTAAGCCTTCTCTCCCCCTTTATTGTCATCAAATTAATTATTCATGAAACTCAAACCTTCAGGTGTTAATGAATCAACAAAGAGCTTTACCTGGCATGCCACTTTAGTCATGTTCAGTTGAAATCCGTTTTCTGTATTGAACTGCTAACAGCGGTGTGTCCTGGGCGTGTAAAGTGAAGTTTTTTCGAGCAATATATTTTGTACTCTATAACACGTATTTGAGATGGTTTTCAAATAAATGTGCTTTCATATAGTTCCAATCTGTGATTTGTGTGAGTGTAAAATACAGATTTTGTGGACTAATTGTGTGATGTATTAAAAGACAATTAGTTTGGAAGTGATGGTTAAAGTCCTGCTTTTGATTTTGACACCTTTGTGGTCTTTTCGCACTAAAATAGAGAAAACAGTATTATTTGCAAGATTGATTAAAAATAAAGGTTTGGTTCTAATTATGCAGAAAAATACCTTTGAGAGGAGTATACTTTTATATTGTGGGATTAATCAAATAGTTTAAAATCACAGATGCATTCATCTGTAAATAGCATTTTACGGTTGGCGTTAGTGAAAGTGGAGCTAATTTTATGATTTTTAATAATGTGGATAGGTTTGTAAAATCCCAATTTGCACCTAAAGCTCTCAAAGGTGTAATAAAATACATAGTATGTTCCTATGAAATGTAGTGGAGTAGAAGTATAAAGTAGTATAATATTCAAGTGAAATACAAGTATGCTAAGTAGCCTACAGTACTTTTACATTCAATGCATCAATGTATCAGGTAGTAAAACAAATTAAAACTAGGGGTGGGCATAGATTAATTTTTTTAATCTAGATTAATCTAGATTAATTTTGAAATTAATCTAGATTAAAATGG
>JAPMOB010250323.1:0-18654 GCA_029875015.1 Lepomis gibbosus | reverse complement strand
GGATTCTGTGCCTCTCCTCTCTTCCTCCAGACTCTGGGACCTTGATTTCCAAAGGAAATGCAAAATTTACTTTCATCAGACAACATTACTTTGGACCACTCAACAGCAGTCCAGTCCTTTTTGTCTATAGACCAGGCGAGACGCTTCTGACGCTGTGTCTTGTTCAAGAGTGGCTTGACACAAGGAAAGCGACAGCTGAAACCCAGGTCTTGCATACGTCTGTGCGTTGTGGTTCTTGAAGCACTGACTCCAGCTGCCGTCCACTCTTTCTGAATCTCCCCCACATTTTTGAATGGGCTTTGTTTCACAATCCCCTCCAGGGTGCGGTTATCCCTATTGCTTGTACACTTTTTTTCTACCACATCTTTTCCTTACCTTTGCCTCTCTATTAATGTGCTTGGACACAGAGCTCTGTGAACAGCCAGCCTCTTTAGCAATGACCTTTTGTGTCTTGCCCTCCTTGTGCAAGTCAGCAGTCTTCCCCATGATTGTGTAGCCTACAGAACTAGACTGAGAAACTATTTAAAGGCCTTTGCAGGTGTTTGGAGTTAATTAGCTGATTAGAGTGTGGCACCAGGTGTCTTCAATATTGAAATTTTCATAATATTCTAATTTTCTGAGATACTGATTTTGGAGTTTTCATGAGTTGTCAGTTATAATCATCAAAATTAAAAGGAATGAACACTTTAAATATATCAGTCTGTGTGGAATGAATGTATACATTCTACAAGTTTCACTTTTTGAATGGAATTACTGAAATAAATCAACTTTTTGATAATTATATGACCAGCACCTGTATGTCAGAGATTGCTAAGGGATAAGTGTCTTGCTCAGGGACACAATGGTGGATGTGTCACAGTGAGAATCAAACCTAAGTCTCTAACACCAAAGTGTATCTTTGCCACTGGACCATCGCCACCCAAGATATGTTTATAGAAGAGCTGGTGTGTTTTAAAAGACACAGAAAACTGTGACAATCAATTTATGTTGTGGTTACACCATAGGAATGACAATCTACATTGACTGGCATAGCAGATGAAATACAAACATGTCAAGTCAAGGTCTGTAATTACTGAATTATTATCCAATCATCACTTTTCTTTACAGGAATAAACAGCCATTTGAAAAACTAATTTATGGGATTTTCATGCCTGAACTCCCACAGTGGTGATATGATATTGACTGTGAAACACAATGTTGACACATTCTGTCTAGTGGCTATCAATTACAATTTATCCAGTCAGTATCACTGCGGCACTCTTCACAGGTAGCTGTTGCTGTTACAAAACATGAGATTTGCAGGTTTTAAAATACAGCAGCAATAAAGACAAAAAATGAACAAAAATGCAAGTGAAGAAAGGAACAAGCTGTATGGAAGAATGAGGTGTACAGGATTCAACTCAATTCAGTGTGTGACCACAATCATCAGTCCCCTTGATCTATTGTTAGCTGACATGCTGCGCTGACCTTTACTTACATTATCTGCCATCATTTCACCATAAACCACAGATTTATGACTTTAGTGAATGCCAGGGCCCTAAAAATCTTGTCTCCTTCTCTTTGTCATCCTGTCCTTCTCTCTCTCTCTCACTACGTCATTCAGTCATCTCGCCCACCCCTTCTCTTCTGCAAGCTTGGTGTTTAACAGTGGAGAAGGTCAGAGTCGTTAGAGGCAAATAGATGATGCAAATTGGAAGGCCAGACTTAAAGGAAATTAAAATGTAACTTTATGTCAGGCCATAAAGTCTCCTGTCCAGTTAGTGAATACAGCTGCATGTGCAGCGCGTGCATCATATTTATTTCAAGTTGTACAAAGTAACAATTAAGAAAATAGAAATTAAGAAAAAAAAAAAGAAAAAGTTGGGATAATGACAGTTGTGTACAAAAGGCATCCATGATTTGCAAGGCTTTAGGCCAAAGAATACATGTGCTTCTTAATGAAAAGATTTAGGAACACACAAAGAAATTTGGGAGGACAGTGAAAAATGTTCACATAATAGAATTTATACGAGTTAATAAATATTTTTTTATATACATATTTATACAACATGTGTGTTCTCCTTCTCCTTGTGTGCAGTTATGATGTGAAAACCAGTGGAGAACTATGGAAGTGAAGACCTTAAGGGCCACGTTCAGACTGCAGGCCGTAATTCCGATTTTTTTTCACAGGTCTCCAGTTGACATTTCACATTATTGTTTAAATGTGGCCCATATCAGACTCCAGTGTGAGCTATCCACGGCCTGAAAGTGACCTGCTTGCACAGATCAATAAAATGACGTTATATGCAGCACGCTGTGAGCAGATGGTAGTAAGGTAGAGAAGGAAGAGAGCCACATGTATAAAAATGGCCTTTGTGGAGCTTTTTCGTTCATCGCAGCTCTGTCTGGCGGGGGAACAGCTGCTCTAGAGTGACGTCAGAGTTGCATCAATTCCGATCTGAGTGTCCAGACTAAGGTCGCATTCCAAAAACCCTGATTGGGATCTGATTTGGACCATCCTTAACAACATGCAATCTGGTTTTAGATCTGGCCACAGTACAGTTTCTGCCTCTTTAAAAGTTATTGATGACATGGCTGTGTTCATTGACTCTATGTTTGTTGTATGTTTGCAGCATTAATATTTATGGCTGAAATGATTCATCAATTAGATCAATAAAATCGATTAATAAAATTCATCAACGCAAATTCTTTGTGACCTGTCCAGGGTGTACCCCGCCTTTCGCCCAATGTCAGCTGGGATAGGCTCCAGCCCCCCCGCGACCCTGTACGCAGGATAAGCGGTTGAAGATGGATGGATGGATGGAAATTCTTTGCATCCATGATGCTTAGCTTAATCCATACAGGCCTAACTATACAGCACAGTGTTTCGCAGGGACATTTATTACTGTCGCACATCGCTGTTAGGCTGTAAACATGACGTGATTATGATGGAGCTGTTTGTAAAGTGGAGGAAGAAAAAGAAAGTAGGGGGACAAGGGACAAAAAATAAAGTGTCCAAAGTATGGGATTATTTCAAGCTAAAGAAAGCACCTGTGTTTTGCCAGCGGACCACAGTCAAGGTAACAGCAACTTTAGCATTTAACTGAAATCAGGATTGATTGTTGAGCCCATAGACCCCTCTCGAGTTGAAGGCTAGCCAAAGTAAGCCGCAGTCCTCATCTGAGAATGTGCACACGTGCGTTTGTTGTTCTCCTTTTTGGGCCTGTGAGTTGTAACTTCACAGTCATGAGTTAACTGGGTGTTTGGGAGCTGCACCTTTTAACTCACATCCAGCTCTCTCTGTAGCTCGATCACTGCTACCTGTGTGTGCTAATCCATCCTTTCACCTATATTCTTTGTTTTTATAATTGCCATCTTTATAATAACAAACAACAGCTGTTTCATGTGCAGGATCGCTCATTTCGTTTCACATTTCTTTCGTTTGTATGGAAACCTGCGTCTGGTGACACAGCTGCTGTCAGCTCCTGTAGTGTGTGTGACCCCCCTGTCACCGATCAGTCACGTAGTGTGAACGCCACAAGGACTTCAAGACTGCCGACATATGACGGCACGGCCATTGGCCGAAGTCCTGTAGCCTACACAAGCCTTTAGTATAACTTGTAGCTGTCTGGTTGTCGATCTGATGTTTGCTGTATGACACACTATGATTTCGATGATTTTAACGGTTTAAAAATAATGCACAAGTGATGCCGAACAGAGTAAGGGCGCAGACATCTGCAAGGACTATCAGCATGATTATTTTGTTGTTTTTACTTTGCCTTGTATTTGACCTGGATGTAGTTGGTTACAAATTGAACATGTGTTACTAAGCATAAAGCAAGGGTTTGCTGACAAAGAACATACATGCTTAGTCAGACTTGCTTGATAAATATTTATATGAAAAGATTATGAGTAGATTGTTTTTCGCTTTCAACTTTCAGAGGGCATGGATGTTGTGAAAAGACCAACCTTTAGCTAATGAGTTAGGCTTTGCAGTACAACTTCCCACACAGAGCTTTTGCATCTCACCCTGCAGATCAAACTGACCTTCCATAAAGTGTTTATGCTTCGGAGGGGAATTTTCATAAAACTTTAAAGAAGACCAGCCCAAATGAAATTGGTATTGCTGTCGGTCCTGTTCAGTGTTTATATCTGTGGATGGTACTATCTTAATTTAATGGTGCCTCTCTCACCCAGGGAGGCATCAGGCTAGAGAAGAAAAATATGTAATGAAACATTATAACTATAGACAAGTTTGAAAGGCTTTGATAAATGTATCTTTTCAATCACTTTTTCAGTTTCTCTGCCATGTGTGTCTACAATCTATTGCTGGTGCTCTGTGTAAAATACAAGCAAAGGTTAGCATTGTTTCCAAACCTCATCACCACCCTGTTCTCTTGTTTGACGGTAATTGACAAGTGTTCTTCCGATCCTCCGGTCTGAAACTCCATACATAACCTTCATTAATGACGGACAAAGACAGAGTGCCATTACATGCCTATTGACTCTAAATCTCCAACATCAGGCAGGCTTCAGCATCCCCAGTTAAAACTCATTTACAGTAATTAGCACTGATGGCAGGGCAGACAGCAGAGAGGAAGGAGTGGTTTCAAGGACACGCAGTGACATTTTGATTATTTCTTTTTTTGTATCTTGTTCTTGAAAAAATAGCAAAGGGTTTCGGGGAATGCTTGGCGTGCTGGGAAGTTTTAAACATTTGTCATAATGGATTTTGTGGTTAGAGGAAAGAGGAGCAAAATGCTACTTTGTGTGTATGTGCAAGTGATGTGTGTCGGTCAGCATGCATTGCTATCTCTATATCTTACAAGTATTCCCTGCAGACACAGGTCAATTATTGAGATTTCCAGAACTTAGGCACCATGGGAAATGTTGTGATCCCTGAGGAATTAAAAACATAATAACCACCATCAATCACAAGTGGTAGGCCATCATTGTGCTCAACACATGTTGTAACAGAAATGCATCACATGTGCATTTTCTATTGAAATGTATTGGCTTTAAAGTGAAACTGTAGCCCAAATGTACAAAATGCAGCAAAGATGAACAATTATCCAGATACTATTGAAGGTCACATACTTTTTTGGGGGTATAAGATGTTGCCTTTTTCTCAGGCTAAAGCTTACTTGGGCAGGTGAGAACAGTTTCATTGAACTCTGGTGCCGACCAGCCTGAGACAGCTGGTCTTTGCCAAGTAAACCCCACAGCTGATCGCATTAAGTCAGCATTCACACTAAATGCTTAATGCTGTACTTGAGGGTTTCACTGCAGGCTACAGTCATTTGTTGTCTGGAGCAGCTGCGCTTATACCATAAACATTCTTCATCTGCTCGGTTATAAAACTGCTTATAACCTTCAGTAGAACTCACTCATCTTAACAGGTCATGATAATTTAGTGTCACTTTTAGCTAATACTGACATAACATGGCTGTGTTCATAATTCATAATCTCAACCTAAACATTTTATGTGCAGACTTCTTAGTTAAGATGCTTACCTGTCTTTTCACCCAAACTCCCAGCTAATAAAGGTAATACATTTGCACTTAATGGCCTTTGTTTAGTATTTTCTTCAAATGAATCAGTAAAAAGTAAAATACAAAAGTAAATATTGTATAAATAATACACTGTCCAATTAAATACACTCTTAGGGTAAATAATACCCAAAACATTACAGAGTAGTAGTACAAAACTTAATACCGCAACAGTCATTCACATTACTTTCATTTTGAGTGACATCTGTGTCTCTGAGCTACTGTAGGCTCACTAGATCAAACCTGCAGTTCTTAGTATCCAAACTTGTTTCCTCATTCGGGTAGAAGTTGAACTGCCGGCCTTTGTGTGACAAAACACATGAACACACTGATTAGCATATTACCATCGTTGCCATTGTAAATCATATGTGTGAAGTCATAATAGCATTAATCATTGACTAAAGATGATTATAATTAAATCCTGTCAAAGACCAATGACTACTTTCTAGCAACCTTTTTCTCTCCCTTTCTCACTCAGTTTCTCTGTTAAGTCCCATCACTTCTTCCTCCAGATTATCTGTTACTTTGTGAATTAGACATATTACCCCTTTATTAGCTACAGGGACAGGGCCAGATCTATGGCTTATTAATAAAATACTCGCTTGACATTGATAAATACATAACATGATGGCCACGTCACAGAAATTAATCTCCATTTCGGGGATTGTCTCTGACTCATTAATCCCTCTAATTACCGCAGATTTCACAAAATATCTTCGTCCCGATCTATCTCATTCAATTTCTTCTCCTCTTTCTCCCTTTATCTCACTCTGCCTCCTACTCTCTCTCCTCCCTCCATCTCTCTCGTTCTGTCCCTCTCTCTTCAGAATTATGGATCTCTACATAATAGATGAGTCTGTCTAAGGAGACAGAATAAGGGCTCTTAGCCGTGTGATGAATTTTGTACATTATCAAATTACATTTCTTATCAATTCAAATCCCCCTTTGTTGTACTGGCAATCAGCCTCAAATGCCAAAACCTGAGTGTACATTGGATTATGTAGATCCATCAATGAGAACCAAACAAAGGATGGGATTGTTTTTGATTGACAAACTAATTAAGAAAAATGCAAAAGCCTTTTTTTGTATCTGTATATTAGGGTCAGTTGACATTAGTCCACTTAACAACCAAAATGTGTCCAAAGTCCATGTTATATATTTTCATCTGCAGCTCTTTTAAAAAGGATTTTAAAAAGGCCTTTCTCTACCCTCACTGAATGTATGCAAGTATGTGAGTTCACATACATACAAACACTTGTATCCTAAATCCTATCGTGCTTATTTATTGTTTTTTGTTTAGGAGAGAGAAATAGTTTTTTAGAAAATGTCTAAGACTTTCTGTGTTTACAAGTAGATCTGCTTTGACTTTGTGTCTTCTCTCTTGATGTCTAAAGATTTGTTCCTGAAATGCAAATGAATTTTCAAACACATTTTCTCTGAGTTTGAATTTAAGCTTTAATTTATTTCAAAGAAAAGTTATACTCAATTTCCCATAAAGTCTGTCAGGTGTTGCATGGATTAAGCCTGGCTTGTTTACACCTGACTAATCTTAGAATAAAGGTTCAATTCTCTCAAGATGGGCTGTCATTTGACATTCACTTTAGAGGGGTATTGCGATGTCTGAATAACTGTCTGACCAATCACCAAGTCTGCTGTTGAATGATAAGATGGATTTCTGTCATGTCAGATATTTTGGTCGGCGTTTTTGCAGTTTGAGTAGCTGCTGCTATCAGATTTCCCCACAGTTATAAAATGTAGTGAGATTGTTTTAATATTATTAGAGTACTTACATATTGTGATTTTCTGAAGTGCTGTGATATAAATAAGCCTTAACTTCTCTGCAGAACAGACCATATCGTCTGTAAGACAAACACAATAAAGTATGTTTGATGTATTTTGCAAAACTTTACTGCAATTATCACCAAATTGTCAACAATTAATAACGCAATAACTGGTCAAATGGTCTGTACATTGTGAGAATATAAGCCATAAATTTGACGTTGCAGAAAGGCCAATTAAAATGTGTAGTGAGTTAATGCCTAGCTTTAGATTTCAGGACTAACCAATCACATTACACCTATCAGTCTGATAAGCTAGAAATACTCTGTGTTGTCTCAACAAAAAAAATGTCTCAAGGTGCAAAATGTCAAAAGGAAAATAAAGAAGCAGCAGTTACCAAAATATGTTATAATTTGGTCTGCATTGTCAAAGTTTTGTTTTTTCTTTTTGCTGTTTTAAACAAAAATGTTTTTGTTTTGTTTGTAAGCTGTGTACTACTGCTCATTTTGTCTGTCGACTTCTAGCTCACTGCAGTGCAACAAATAGAAACCTAAAGCTGCCTGCCTGCCTGACCCAATGTCCTCATGGAGAAACTCTAAATCATCCTGTGAAGTGCCTTAGTTAAAAGAGGAAATATGTTGAGAAACCTTTTTGTATGTGAACTCGACTGCCTGAACACATAAAAGTACCTACAATGAATTACTACAAGTGTATATAAAGAATTTTATCAAACATACGGAGCAATATTATTTGACTTTGCTCAGGAGGAAAACATGCTCACAATCATCACCCGTAGTTACCAGGATTTTCTTTGTTCCTCAGTGGACTTATCACAAGCCTTTTGTTGTGCATTTAAACCGAAGAAATTTAATTTGTGATATATTTTATTTTATCTTTTTTATTCCACATTAAAAGGACAAAAAAGGACATTATGGTTGTTTTGACAGCATTTACAGCATTGGCTCCTCTTTAAGATTCAGGCTAAGTTGTTGTGTCAACTTGTCATACTAAAGAGGTATTTATTGTTCTACTATTTTTCATAAAAATCTATAATAATGTGTCGAAGGAACACTTCACTTTGAAATAGGTGAAGTGGTAACCTCAAGAGAACTCCCCATATTTTGACAAAGAATTTTGAGACAGAGAGAAACAAGCAGATATTTCCCTTGGCAACAACGATGAATGCTTCCTAGAGCCATTAAATGTCACATCAAATGTAAAAACAAATCACAGCATGAGACTGGTGATGTGTTTATAATTTCAAATGGACTGAAAAGTCTTTTGGCACAATAACGGTGCTATCACTAAAACCAATTTTGGTAAACTTTTAAGTTGTTGGGGTTTCTTGAGGTTGCTGGTCTTTCTTCGTTTTACATAGAATGTGAATTGCGTGTGTGTGCGTATGTGTTAAATGTCCAAAACGGTCATAGTTCTTAATTTAAACACGTTTAGTTTTTCATCAGAAACACTGTTTAAAACAGCCCATTAAAAAAAAAAAACATTATTCAGATAAACATTTTCTTTTATATGAATTCTTTTCAAGTTTTACATTCTTCTTGATCAAATACTTTGATTCCTGCAGTTATTTTCTCTGGAGATTCAATTTTATTTCTTCAACTAAATCGTGAAAAAAATACCACACCCGCTCTTAATTAAAAAGTGTGATATTTTTGTGTATGTATATACTGAAAAAAGAAATGTAAATTAGTTTACTCTAGCTTCCCAGTAAGTGCTACACTGAACACTTGCTGCTGGAAAGATGATTTCTGTGCTGCTTAGGTTAGTGTGCAGTATTATAGAGCTAACGTGGCTAGTGCTGGAAACTGCATGGATTTCACTCTTTACTAATAGTTTAAACTGCCTCATACACAAACATGAACATACTACACTGGGGCATGGAGCAGTTTGGAATGTTGCAACCTGACGCCTAAACCTGCCAAAAAATGTAATTTTAGAAAAAGGGGCTCATCATTTTCTGGCGGTCGCTCCTGCTGTCAGCAAGCGTTTTGATCTTTTGCAGCTAGTGACTCACTTGTCTAATCTCTTTCTGACTCTCCCTGCACAAATAACTTGAAACATAACTAACCTCATTTCTACAGAATGAAATGCTAATTCATCCTCTGTTATGCCAGAGTAATATTAAAAAAAAGGGTTGTGAGTGAGTGAGGGTGCACATTTGCAAATATTTTGTCAACATTATGGTGTATGCAGGCACAGTATTCCATGCTTTATGTTGTGTGGTGTTATTATTTGACCTACTTGTTCAGTATGTGTTCAGTAAACCCAATGCAGCTGTTTTAAGGATGTTTTATGGCCACTATGAGCTAATGATACTGACACTGAGTTTGTAAAGGTAAAATATCTATTGCATAAATATGAAATGATTTTGCTTGATTCATTATTATCCATACTGTTAACACTGATTACATAGCAAAGGCTAATCACATGTTTCCTCTCAATGTTTTCATGGTGAGATGTGCTTATAATTGTATCCTATCTAACTGCAGGGCAAGATGTAATCATTTTTAATAAGAAAAGATGGGGAAGAATACCAACCCTGCATGAGCACATCAGCCAACCAGAGGAGAGTAGGTAAGGGGTGAATAAATCTGGTCCTGGTAGAACCACCATGGCCCAATTATTTGATAAGGAAAACCCACTTCATTAGGAATGAAAATATCCTTAATTTACAGTAGAGAAATATGTTAGGTATGGCCTTGAGAATGTGGAAAATATTGCAGAGAGCAAGCTCTACAGAAGAGGACTGCTCATATAGTACACATGAATTTAAGGTTGCACTAAATTGCCTGAGAAAGATGCAGTGAATCACAATTACTGAGCTGTTTAAGACTTGCAAGGCACGGTGCGTGTTGAATATTATGTGGAGTAGTTCAGCACGTTACTGGCACGTTGCATTTCTGCAGTGTTTATAATGTGCAGTGTTTACTGTTCTTGTAACCACTGTAATCAAATCAACTAAGCTAGCTAAGTAACACACTGAATGGCATCTGCAAGTGATAAAAGGATCAGACGATCTGGCCCTTTGCAGTATGCATGAGTCACTACAAACAACAGGACCTGATGTGAAGGAGGGCTGCATGTTGCCTCTCAAAAGACAGATGGACAAGATGTAGATCAATTATGTATGAACAAAATTGTTGAGCCTTCACACACCAATTACACGTCAGGGTTTTAGTTAATGAGGATCAAACGAGCAGAAAAAAATAGATAGCTTATTGATGGCAGCGCTTCATGGAATAGTGCACATTACCTAATTCACCCAATCAATGGCTCTCCCTGCCTTATCGCTCTGTTCTGGGATCCCCCTGCCCTTCCACAAGTCTAGGTGAAAAGACTTGAGGTGAGCACCTCCCTGCCCTTTCACATGACTACATCGAAAACCATAAGGCAGGGAGAGCACCCTGCCCATCCATGCCCCCAGGGTACAGAACAGAGCAGGCATCAATAACAGAATGACATGATTAATCAGGCGCGGCCTGAAAGGAAGAGGAAGCAGCAAGGGCAGGCGGCCAACAGCCGCTTAAATACGGCGCCTTGTATGGAAGTTGCCAATGGAAGCTAAGAGAGATATCAGCTGAGCTGTGAGCAGATGTGACTGACTTTAAGATGACTGCAATCTGCTGGTGTGCTAGGATTGTGAGCTGAGCTTGACTTTGTTGCCTGCCTAAACTAAGGCTATGCTTGATTTACATTTACATGTGTTTGTTATAAAGTGCCTGGTTCCAGAAAATGCCCCAAAACCTAATGTTGCTACTCAAACAAACTAAAGCTCCATATTTTATATTGTAGTGGCTAAAGTTTCCCACTGTTCAGATACTATGGACCAATATCTATAGTTCAACACATTGTATATTCAATTAAGCATGAGCAAGTGTTCCTCTTTCTTCCCCCGCTGCTTGCACACACAGAAAAGTGAATTCACAGTTTCCTCTTGCTTCTGCTTCTGGTACTTTTCTCTACTTGATTGCCACTTTCCAGTTTTCTGAAGCAATGTATCAAGATATCAAGCAAAATCATCACTGTTGCAACTCACCAGTGCTGCCACTCCCACAGTGGCAAATCTCAATAACACTTTTTGAAATTTAATTGCTTAAGCAGTGAATGCTATTTTAAGGCATCATCACTTGTTTGGACACACCACTGGCTTTTCACTCTCTGAAGAGGCCCAGTGCTCGTGTGAAACACTGTTATCAATACCATTGGCAGAAATAGTTAAGTCACTGTAATGTATTCGTCACAGTTCTGCTTCTTCGCCGTTGCTAGGTAACATGTAGTTTTCTTGCCAGCTGAAATGTTTTTAAGCATCTCAGCATGGTGATGTTGGGGAGAAAAGTGTTACATATTTGCAACACTTCCTGTTCAAGACAACATGTAACATCATGGTGTCCACAGCATAAACTTGCCAAATTCCTCTCAATTACAGGATCTGACAAGCACTTTTTTGTCGTTCTAGAAAAGGGGCAATAGAGCGTGGTGCACAGTACTGCCTGACCAAAGTATCTCCATCGGTGGCTCAACTCTTATGAGAGCATTATAAATCTAGACTATGGTAATAGAGTGGCCAGCCTCTCAGGCCTGAAAATGACTTATTATGTGTCAGTATTTTTTCCTTCCTCTTCAAGGTATTTTGGCTTGAAGTGTAAATAATTAATTTCCCTATTTAAAGAGCGTCATGTTTGATTTATAACCATAGAGGTGCAGCGAGGTGACTGTATAGGGGTGGCATTCACTTCTGAATGACAGAGGCTGTGTTCGAAACGGGCTAAACTGCTGTCTCAGAAGGTGTCTAACAGGACAGCGAGGCATCGAGTGCTGTTCGAAACGGCTTGAACAATCTCTTCCTGTCTCCTGAGATGCCTTCAAGCTGCCCCAGTAACGGCCAGTTTTGAAGGCAGCACCGATGGTGACTTGATGCTGACTATTACCCATAAAGCAGCGTAGCTGCGGCCGCCAGAACTTTCGAAAAACTGGTCAAGATGGCGGACAAGCAAGCCGAATTTGTACACAAATATACGTTTTAAAAAGTTTTTAGTAGTTTTCTTGGTTCAATTTTTAAAAATCTAGCGATAACTATAATATTAGCCCGTGACTGTAACCACCCAAGTTTGTTCAGTGGGATTTCTGAGGCGTCTGTTAGCCATTTGGCTTTTCAATAGCTAGTTAGCTTATCCTAAGGCTAGCGTCTCTTCTGACAGCCAGAAGAGACGCAAGACAGCATACTGATGTCACACGTTGCCGTAAGTACTGCCTTAGAAGGCTTTCCAAAACTAATGTAAACAGAGCTGCCTTCACTTGAAAGTGATGCCTTCTGAGGCAGCTGTCTATTACGGTATCGAGGCAGCGAGGCAACTGCCTTTCATTTCGAACACAGCCACTAACACCTTCATTCTGAACTGGGTAAGAAAATGGCATAGAACCCACAGAGAAATGTTGAATAGAGGTTTAGACAGCTCTGTCACTGTAGAAATAAATATGTAAACATAACCTATACAAAGTCTTTCTTTTTTAAGAAACATGGCAGATTTAAGAATCAAAAGAAACAACTGTACCTGGCATGATTCATTTTCACAGCGTAGGTTGCAGGTAGATTATAGTCAACTGACCCCTTTTAACGAAAGCACAGCAGGAGTTTTTGTGATGCATCCTGCACGAGTACAATGTGACACCTCTTACAATCATTAAAATGTATATGCATACATATACAGACAAACCCTCACCTCTATTTATATTCAGATCAGTCATACTTTTTGACAAATTTAGGCTTTAGAAAGCACAGACTTACAGTACGAGGCATCTTAATTCAACAATTACAGTGTGATTGTGTCCACCTCTCAGTGTGTCTGGTTAAATTAGCACATTGATGTTTGGACTTTCATATTGATTCGAATATAAAGACAAAAAAGGTACTTTTTGTAGGAAACAAAGGTTATAGGATCTAAACAGCAAAGTTGATCCTAAGTAGAACCCTGGTATTACAGTCTATTTCCTAGAGGCATGTTACTTTGGGGTACTTTACTGTGGGGTATGCACATGTCAACTAGATGTTTTTGTAAAGTGTCTGTCTTTTTCAATTATCATCCGTTATTATCACCATTATAAATGCTGTTATTTTAGAGCTAACAGGCTCCTATTTATGGTGCTGTTGATGAAAATCAGCCCAACTTTTCAAAAAAGTATGACACTATATGACACTTTCCACAAACTGACCAATCACAGTAGAGAGTAGAGGGTGTAAGATTGCTAACTTCATAGTGATAACAAAAGCGTAAAGTGATAAAAAATACATATATAATTTCCTACAAAAAACGAAGACAAACTACTTTGAGGGAGCACAGTGGCTAAAAACTGAATATTTCGTCCAAGTTTTCATACTCATTAGGGTTTGTGCCAAGCCGGTGTTGGTGCCAATTCTTGGGATGTTCTGGGATAGTTAAGCCTACTACCCACCCCAATCTTATTTGATCTTTACTCTATTTCTACATATAATACATTTCTGTCCATTTATTTGTATCTTCCTTTAACTTCATCCCTCCTGTTCATTGCTTCTGTTGTAGCCAAGACTGTCTCCAGTTCTCTGCCTTTTCCTGCTCTTTTTTTCTGTCTTTTGTCTTTTTTCCTCCGTAAGAACAGTTGCCAAACATGATGCTTCTCTACAAGTCTGTCCAGAGAGGAAAGTGATTCACTGAAGGTCAGCCCTTATCTTTTGCTCTCTCTCTGTCTGCTCTCACATCCTCACATCCAGTGTGACCATACACACACACACACACACACACACACACACACACACACACACACACACACACACACCATGCGTTCAGATTATAACTAGTTTCAGATGGGAGCTTTGAAGCCATGGAAGGCTGGCTTTCTTTCATCCCAGCATTGACTCATGTTCCATTTTCATCATTTGGTAATTTCATGAATATGTAATGACTTCCTGTTGACCTGACTAATATGAAGTATACACACTGCCACACACATTTTCTCACAGGAAAGCAGGAGGGATTATAAAACAAACTAAAACCACTTAAAGTATGATTCCAGATATGTTAAAAGTGGGATATGTTTATATTTGTTGATATTCTCACGATTGATTTAGTGAAATATCTAACACTTAATTTAGAGCTTTTAGCTGGAAAAGCTGGAAAAGCTCTACAGTACAGTTACGGTTGGATATTGAGAACTTGTTCTAAGTTGGAACCATTAACAAATTTCTAAGAACAATGGATTCGTTAAGAAACATGCATTTTGATGACGACACATCATCTGCTACACAGTATGGCAACAAAGCATGCGAGAAAAGAGTACTTCAATAAGTAGAATCAGAATTTTAAATGATAACCAACCCTAAATACAATATACAAACTCTGATATTTAAACCCAAAACAATAAAAACTTTGATATCCAATTACAGTATGTAGCAGCATAACATAGTTATGCTTGGCCCTGGTGCAAATATTTTCCTTGGGCCCTGACAAACAAGCCTTTGAGCAAAACTGTGGGCAGCAACTGCCTGAACGCCAAATTAATCAAAACTACGGCCACAGAATTCCCCAAACAGCCAAAATATTTTTAACCAGCTTACACTACAAATCCAAACACAGACAGACACTACTACTACGATAAGCGTAGAACTATAGCCATCAGGATAAGAACAGCAACTCATAAGTTTAGGTATGATGACACAATCGCAAAAAAGCCCAGCATGCCTTGTTACTTCATAACTCTTGAGAACAAAACAACCAAATTACATAATTTGCATGGTAGAAATAATATTTATTTTGATAAAACATTTTGTAACACTACGTACCATAAATAGCAATCATTCTTTAAGTGAGTGGAGTGAGGTGCTAGTCTATGTTTTTATTAATGAGAACGGCGGGTATGTCTGAGGACCTACAGGTGAATGCTCGGAGCTGCGGCCCTGGTGCATTGCATTACCAGCGGTAGTTATGCGGATGACTATGCCTCCAGCCTTTGCTATTTTGGCAGAGCCTGACTCTGGCTAACCAAAAAATGGGTGGAGGTGGAGCTGAAGCAGACCAAATGAATCCTGGTTGCTTAACCACCTGCCTGAGTGGGCACCCACCTGTCATTCAAAGCATCCACATCTAAATTATGCATAACTTAAGCCATAACATAATTTAAACAGGTCATTTGGCACCCTCAATACCGTTGTCATTAAAGGGGAAATTAACTAGAAAGATTTTTTGTGTACCTGGCTGTAAAAATGTGTATTTCTGTTGTAAAGTTGGGAAGAAATATAAGTTAGAAACAAGTAGGGGAATTTAATATGGTAATGGTTCATCTCATGTTAAGCTGGAAATGAGAACTCAAGATGAAGTGCGGAAAGAGAGAGTGCACGCAAAAAGAGTGAAAGAACAAAGAACAAGGAGTTTTCTTCACGTTGAGCTGTCATGACAAGTGATGATTTGTGATTTTAAAAAAGAGTAGGGAAGTGCAGAGGAATAAAGGTGGGAAAAAGGAAACAGCTGTGAATTGCACCGATTCTTCTAATTCTTTTATTTGGAAGGAAAACAGGAACAAGAGAGCAAGTGTGAGAGTGGTGACGCAAACAAAGAGGGAGCCTGAGAAGGAAACAGTGAGTTAAAGATACCAGAAGCTTGCAGATTGAGGTGGATATCCAGACTACAAAAGGGGGCACCTCAATTTTTTTCTTTGCAACAATTATTCCAATCACAGTTACTATCTTTTTGCACTCAGATGCGTCTTGCTGTTGCTTAGCAACACATTAAAAACAGCCAACAAGTTACACGTGATAGCTAACAACAGCAGTTATGTTCAGGCAATCAAAACAAGTAATAAATAACAAATCACTTGAAACTCTATGCACCCCACCCCACATCCTCCCAGACTGATGATTTTTGTTTTGTTTGTCAGTTCAGTTCCTGTCAGGAACATCAGTACTAAATCACCAATCCAGTGCCAATATTTTTTTTAAATGCTGGCTTTCTAAAATATCTAATCATTAGGCTTGGGTGACATCAATTTTTTTCATAACAAATTATATTCGGGATATGACAGTATTTGTGTAACCAAAAAAACTGTTGAATTGCTGGTGATGGAAGTCACTGCATGGCTATAAGCACCCTTCTTACATATATTCTTGCTGAAGGACCAGATGACCTGTGTTACAGCTCCATATACCGACACATCATTGGGCTGGATGGAGGTAGTGTGCGCACAGCTTCGTCTGTGGTGGCTGGCTCACCTTTGTGCAGAGAGAGAGGGAGAGAGAGGGAGAGAGGAAAAGGTGAGCAGCAGTAAATGTGCAGTTTGGGTTACAGGTTGTCAGCAAAAAAAGACTAAAGCTAAAACTCCTATGTGTTTGTTGTTTATGAACAGCTGGAAAAGTGAATTGGGTTATCGTTCGTCAAGCAGTTTCACGTGGCGTCACCTCAATACAGCATCTCCATATCACTGCTATAGAAAGTGGAGCTGTATTTTTGATGGTGTTGAAAGTCATACCATCTGGATTTTTCTACACACCCTGGTATTCAGTAATGAGACCTTGACACCACCCAAGCCTACTGAGCATGTCAACTATAAGATGGGTGGAAGGTTACAGAGCGATTGTGGTTATGACAAATAAACTATGATTAAGGTACTATATGGTTGCCTTAGGCAACTGAAACACTTTGTCAAGGTTAGGGAAAGATCATGGTTACTGTATATATACTCTATTATGGGACACAAATGGTCAGTCTCTTTTTAGATGAATCTACTGGTCAGACGTCCACAACCTTACATTTCACCTCACTACAAATCACTAAATGTTGGTGTTACATGTGAGGGTACACAGAGCTCACAAGCATCGCACAAAATGCTTGAAATTGGAATCATCTGCAAGGCATTTGTCCATTGTGACAATCATTACCAGATTTATTTCCAAAATATGTAAAGTACAGTAGCACAGAAGGCATCACATGAAAATTTCATAAAATCAGGCTTTGGAAAATAATTTTCAAATCTTGAGTACAATCCTTCAGCTGGAGGTAGCTTGCCATTCAACAATACTTTTAG
This sequence comes from Lepomis gibbosus, assembly GCA_029875015.1. Classification (NCBI taxonomy): domain Eukaryota; kingdom Metazoa; phylum Chordata; class Actinopteri; order Centrarchiformes; family Centrarchidae; genus Lepomis; species Lepomis gibbosus. Next base: position 1,282 of record JAPMOB010250323.1, on the reverse strand, counting down.
TGCTAAATTGTCCTGCAGAGTTCAATGAACAGTGCGAAAAGGAAAGTGAGAATTAACTTAACCTGTCTCTAAATTTGGCAGACAGAAAGAAAAAAACAGCTGTCACATAAAGGAAAAGTGAAAGAGTGCAGTGTGAGAATGATGTGGTGTGTGGTACCCCACCACCACCACCACACATCTGTCTTTCTTTCTCTTTGCCCCCTCTGCATCTCCTCAAGTCCATCATTTCTTTCCATACCTCATTATCAGCCAGAGTGCAGGCATGGGGACCGCCCGCGGAGAGGTGCCCATGAGGCTCAAACTCCCTGCCTGCCTCTCTCCTTGCTCTCTGTTCTTTCTGCTCGAGGACGAACACCATCAGGGGGTGCGATTCACTGCAGTAAATAGCTGTCTCATCCCAAAAAGACAGCGCGGTCACACACACTCACGCTTGATCTTGAGAAGACACACAAGAATGTGTTCTTGCAAGAATTTGTCACACATATGCAGACCCGTAAGTAGTCACACTGACATTTAAGCACCGGTGTCACACAAGCATGTCATTTGCTCTGTGTGTGCCCGTATTTAGCTGATGCTTGTGTGTCCATGAGCAATTAAACATATGAACAGTCTGTGCACCTGAGAGTGTATGTTTATTGACTCACTCTTACTTGTAAACTGTAAAGGAGAATAAAACTGGAACCTGATAAAATATGGATACAAGTAGGCAGAAATGTGTCACTATAAACTCTATTTGAATCATTTATATTTGAATTTTAATTGCTCAACTTGGATGATTGCATAAAAAAACTGGATCATACTGGAGCATAATTAAGGCCCAAGCGGTGACGGTTGCGAGGTCCCTATTGAAACTGAAGTAATAATAATAATAAAAATAATAATTTATTGAAACACCTTTTTAAGGCCCTAAATCTGCTCAAAAACTCGTGAAACTTTGCACACAGAAATGGCAAAATTCAACAGATAATATTGGTCTTGCAAATGGGTGCGGCAAAATGGCTCCACAGCGCCCCCTGATAGTGCTGCTCCCAAGGCTTATTTCACCTAGATGAATTTACCAGGAAGGGAAACACTTTTTTGACTGTGAGCCATTTACAGAAAAATATATAAAAAGTCACAGACCAGATTCTGAAATATTTAGCATTGTCTCACTATTTTCCATCTTTTCGGTTCTGCCATGATTAATCAACAGTAATAAATGTTTGGTAACACTTTACAATAATGGTGCAGGAATAAGCGTTTATTAAGACTTTAACTAATGTATAAATCATAATAAGTTAAT
>JAPMOB010250322.1:0-21886 GCA_029875015.1 Lepomis gibbosus | reverse complement strand
ATATTAATAGATTTAAAAAAAATCAAGTATAAAATGTAAAACAAAAGAATTAATAAAATACCAAACAATTAAAGTAATAAACACTACACTTGAAAAAATCTGAGACCAGAGCATTAATCTGATGGCAAACTTTTCATGAGCACACAGCCTGTGCACCAGAACAAGGGATGAACCTGGAGGCAGGAAATCTGTACAAGCGTCAATATATTTGAGTTCAAGCATACAGATTGAGCAGCAGCAGAGCAAATGCAACCACAAACAGAGGCTGTCTGGGTGCGAGGGTTGGGTTTTGAGGTGAAGGCATTACAAAATCTGAAGGCAAAAACAATAAGTCGTGCCCTCAAATTGAAAGACCACGCTATGGAATAAAGATAATAAAAATAATCCCATAGATAGGAGTGTGTTGATAACCCAATGCATGGAGAAATTTTGTACCAGAAAACACTGCAAATCTCAGCAGCATGCAAGCCCATAAAAAATAATTTGTTTTGCCAGAGTTATCAGTGATGTTATGGGTGCTTAGTTAATACTTGTATCCACCAGAGGTGGAAAGTGTAAAAAAATATTGTACTTAAGTAAAAGTATGATTACTTTCATGAACTTAAAATTACCAGTATAAAAATCTACTCAAATAAAAGTAAAAAGTAGCTCATTTAAAATTTACTCAGAGTAAAAATGAATTCCTTTTGTAATCTCTTAAAGAACTTATATTGATTTGACATGTTATTTATGTACTATACTTATTTAACTAATTGCACTCTTTTGCGATTTGATAAGGGAACAAAGCCAAATCAATGGTGAAAAACCATGACATTTTATGTTATAATGAGAAGTTTGAGAGCTTCATTAAGAAACTGTGGCAGGAAATACAGAACAGTATGAAGTCAGATCCCTATTTACATCCAAACAGGAGGTAATTTTAATGGGATATCATAAGGGTTAGTATAATAATTAACTAGGTACCAGCAGGTTGCTTATGCCAGGGGTTCACTGAGGAGTGATGGTTAAAATCTGAAACTGTAAATGTAACTCTGATTGCCATTAATTAACCTGTTTTGACGCTATTATGCAGCTGCACCGTTATTGTCCATGAGACACCCATAGTTACAGGTGGTAACAGATGCCTTTTAATACCACAGGGCACTGATGTCTGGGGGAGCTAAACAAACTGTTGTCGGGCAGTTATTGGTAATTTCAATTTATCTGATTATTTGATTAATTATGAGAGTAGTCATGATACGACTTTATGCTGCACAAGACATGAGTGCAAAAGTGAAAGGAGTTGGTTGCCTGGCTGAGAAGTTGGAGGTGTGCAGCCTGTCGCCTGCAGCTCTTTATGTAACAGCTATCTGTGTCTGCTCCTGACTGTTGCATTGCTCACTGCAATATTTCAAACTGGTCCGCTGTCAGAAAACTGATGAAAAAATGACAGTTGTCATGTTGTGTAGACGGTCTACACTACAGCGGATTGCATTTCCTGTGACTACTTAAAAATAAAAGTCAACTTGTGTTTCGCCATTTAAATGCTTTTAATGTGAAGCTGCAGCAGCAGGAAATGTTCAGTTAGCATTAGCAGTAACTTAACATAGCTATTTTTCACAGCTTATACGGCATCATAAACCTGTTGTTCTCTTGCAGTGAAGCCAAAATGTTCGCGGGTTTATTTGCACTTTTTTTACTCGGATGTAACGGATGTGACTGAAGATGTAAGAAAGTACAATCCTGTAAACAAAACATACTTAAGTAAAAGTAAAATTACAGATTTAAAAAAACTACTTTAAAAAGTACAAGCTCACAAAAAACAACTCAATTACAGTTACATGAGTAATTAATGTAATGTGTTACTTTCCACCTCTGGTTCCATGTATTGAGTTATTATGTATGTAAGTTCCCACTGTGTGTGTGTGTGTGTGTGTGTGTGTGTGTGTGTGTGTGTCCTTCTAACAGACAAGAATGACCTAGAAATGTGATTACTGTGCTGACTAGATGCTTTCAAAGCAAAGGGATGAAGATTTTTCATTGTTATGGGAACTCCCCAGGAGTGTCACTGAGCTGTATTTTGGGAACCACTGGGGTTGATAATTTGGGAAACAGCAAGTTCAGCTCCCCATTACAAATTCCACCTGGATGCTGAATCCACCAAATAAACATCCCCGTAATAACAAATCCAGGAGCGGTCCCATACTCCTTATGTAATACTGCCCTGGTTTCTCTGCTGTTCAATAGAGCTGTGGAGCAGATGAATGCAGAGTGTATGAGCATGAAAAACAGCACATCGCACCATCCAGAAACTTTTCCTGAAGGTCGCCGTGAAAGACAAATTACCCTGCAGAGGAAGGTTAGGGAACGCCTCTTCCCATTAGAGTGTTAATTCATTCTTTGAATGTGCAGGAGCGAAATAAGATACATGTGCCCGTCATGCACAAGTGAGCTGTCACTTAACTAATCAAGTTACAAGCTCTCGTCTGTTCCAGTGTGCTTATAATCACAGACTTGAGGAATAACGGTTTGTCTGTCCTGTTTTAGGGACAATCTGACTGTGTCAGTCTTTGTCAGTCACTTTGCCTGTTTAACTATATTTTACTTAACTGATGCTCATGAGACAGAAAAAGGCCTCAAAAAGGCATTATAACATATGGCATGTGTATAATGTTTTTTATTATCATTGTTAAAGCCCCCCTCCAGTGTATTTTGACATTTCTATGATATTTCATATTTTTCTAAATCACTTCCTTACAAAGTTGATTACCCACATAGTTCGCCAAATATTTTTTGACAAATAGCTTAATTTTGTGCTCAAAGTTGCAAAAGTTGCTTAGTTGTTAAAACGGGGTGGTGACGTATGACTATAGTAAATTCCATAAGTCATATGTCATTCTCAGAGCTTGCGCAGGCGCACTGTCATGCCTCGTTAAGTCAGAGCATCAAACCGATAAACATCGTTGTGAGCTAGCTAACAACAAAAACGCATCGCACTTTCACCTGCCACCTCTTATACAGTCTGCATTTTACTGTTTGCATCACCGTTTTACCAATGCAACGGTGGAGGCAGCCCCTCCCACCTCAAAGTAAGCGCAGTATAAAACGTAGTGGGGGTTATCGTGTGCAGCGCGTGACAGGACCATCGACTGTGTGATTGATAACAGCTGATAGGCGCACATTAGTTCCTATCAAGACTAAATAACAGCTGCTCCTGCCAGACAGTAAAGTGGACTAAACTTTACAGTGTAGTGATGTTAACACAGGATATCGTTAGTGAACACTCCAGCCGGGCAGTTTTTGATGGTCATGGTAATATTACGTTCAACTATTGACCACACCCCCATTCTCTGTTTGAGAAAGAACGTTCGCCAAAAACGGCAGTTAAAACTGGCTGGAGGGGGGTTTAAACACAAAACATCCAAAGCTTACCTGCTGTACCTTATTGCTCAGGACTACTTTAACATTTTGTGTGGACTTGTGCATTCACACAATGTTGGCTTATGGAAACAATTGTGGTCAGTAAAACACCGGGGAGCGCAATATCTCCATCACTACCACACCTATCTATGTCTTTTTGAAAAAAAACACTTGTAAATGAGTATGTATGTCCCAGTCTATGGATATTATAATAAGGAGCTGATTGACAACATTGGTTTTCTAAAATCACATTCTTAAAGTCATCTTCCTCCCAAAAATATTTTGCTTCTTGTCACTTGTATGTTTGAGCTTCAGAATATGCAGAATAATAAAGTCATAAAGGATCAACTAAGTAAAATCACCTGTGCACATCAAAAGAAACGTATGCTCCCAGTCCTCTATGGCACGTAATTGGATAACATTGACCAGGACAAAAATGCGTTATCTAAAAGTCTAAAATAGATAGGAATGGCATTCAGTGACAAATCATCACCTTTAATCCAAGCTATTAGCAGTAATGATTTGTGGGCACATTGTTCAACAAGTGGGACTTGGCATCTAGAATGACATTGATGGAGTTTTGGCTAAGCAAATAGAAAATGGATCTGGGGGAGGAAACGTTGATGTCTAATCAGCTGCTCCTGTGACATTTGGAAACCAACAGGGAAATGTTTCCAAAGTAATTTCAATGAGATCTGTATAAAGGAAGCAAAGGAAGTGGTTTTATTTATAGAAGCATCTATAGAAAGTTCATAGAAACAGTGTGGTCTGTAGGGAGCACGTGGCTCAGTGTGAAACACTACTGCCGTCTTCTGTTTCTTTAAAAGGCTTCTCTGGTCAAAAAAAAACTGAATGATGCAACACCAATAGTCTCCAAACCATGTGAACAAGTCACTGTGGGAGGGATACATGGGTCTGTATTTCGATGTCAGAAGCTTTACCACTACAAGCTTACATAAACAGGAAGTGACTACGCAGCACAATAGCTAGGATTTCAGATTAAAGGGTGTGTGGGTGGGTAGTGGGATGTAAAGTTGAATTACGCCCACAACACCTCCAGAGGGCTCGACAGAAAGTTCTGGCACCAGAACCACCCACCTCCACATCAGCTTTCATTAGAATGAGAGAAAACGTAATGGGCACCTCTGGATGTATTGTGTTAATCTCCGTCAGGACCCTTCTCATCACTGACACACCGATTTAATGCCCTCCTGGAGACGAGGATGTGTTTCTTCTGTGGCCAGCAGGTCTGCTGGCTGTTATGTGATGCCAGAGTTTTTCTCTGCCTTTCTTTTAATTTTTTGAATGAATGAACTGAATTGACTATTTTTAACAAATAGTCACGGTTAAGCAGTTAAGATTCTGCTAGAAGAGTTGACCCCCCTAAATTTTGCTGTAGCAACAAACAGTGTTGACATTTGTGTATCAGCTGAATTTAGTGAGAAGTCAACTACTGTGTTCCAGACTTGAATATCTCAACAGTTATTGGATCGTTTGCCACAGAATTTTGTTCAGACATCCGTAGTCCCAAAAGGATCAATCCTAATGATTTTACATCCAAGGCCACCTTTGTGTCCAGTCTGTGTACCTTTTTTTCATCAAGCAGGTCAAACCTTTTTTTTTTTAATTTTTTATTTATGACTAAATAACCTCAAATAAACTAATAACACTCTATTTACTTGTTGTTTTGTGCCAGTAAGCAAATGCTAGCATGCTTAAGGATGATGGCGAACACAGTAAAATATTATACTTGTTAAACATCTGCATGTATTATCATTAGTATTATCTGTATAATCATTAGTACAGATTCATGTGCATGCACACCAAAAGCATACAAAAAAGTACTCAATAATTTAACCCACAACACACGCTACTAATTGTTTTATGATACATTACATTTGCTGTCACTGCTTCATAATAAAAGTGATCCAGGTGGTCGCTGGTGGAACGCTTCTAATGTGAAGTAGCAGATGTTCATTTTGACATTTATATCAAACAGTCAGTGAAATGAGGAAGACTGTGCCAAAGTGTCAGGCTTTCTATTAGTTTCCTGGGCACATTGTAGAATATTAGATCATGAATATTGTGCAATATGCCAGGGTTTGCTGAGCATGCAGATCTTGGTCATCACTGCTCTGCTTCACCTTCACACAGCGCCACAACGGAGGGTAAGAGAGGAGGGTGATGATGAAAGTTAAGTGCCTTGCTATAGTGTATCTTGCCGGAAGGGGAGACAAAATAGTAATAACATCCTGATATTTGACCCAGTGACAATACTTTGTGCTAATTCATATTGATATATTTGGGTCATTTCCTCTTTTTATTGGTTAATAAGTAACTTCTTCAGTTAATAAGTAACTTCTTCTTCAACAATCCCAAGCGACAGCAACATCAAGAAGAAGGAACACGAGAAGCTTGAGAAATACCAAGGGCTGAAAGAGGAGCTAGAAAAGATGTGGAAAGTCAGAGCAACAGTGGTGGCAGTAGTAATCGGAGCACTGGGGGCTGTGACCCCCAAACTGGGAGATTGTCTACAGCAGATTCCAGGTAAAACATCAGAGGTCTCTGTCCAGAAGAGTGCAGTCCTAGGAACAGCTAAGATACTGCACAGAACCCTCAAACTCCCAGGCCTCTGGTAGAGGACCCGAGCTTGAGGATGACACATGGGGGAATTTTCTTTTTTCCATTTTTGTACAACTGCTGGTTTCACTATATGTCACTTAACAATTTAGCAATGATTGAAAGAAAAGGACAAGTTTAAAGACAAAAAGGACAAAAATAAGGACAAATATTCTACAGCCATGCTAGCAGCTTTGTGAGGCTGTAATGCTCACTAATGAAAACCAAACTGTGATCTGGATGAAGCAAAGAATTGGTTTTGCCATGTGATTTTGCTTTTGACAAAGACCATGACTGTCTTGATCAAATTTCACAATCTAACCAGCTTTTGTTGAGACACACAGAACCACAGATGTCAACCTGCTGGTGGCGTCAACATCAATGGATGACCAAAGTCATTATGATTCATCATCTGGGGACCATGAAAATACTCTGGAAGTAACATAGAAGATGGATTTTGTCTCTTAATGAAGCATTAGACATTAAAATAATGGTAATGCTGATCAGATAGACCTGCAGTGCACTTTCCGTCTCATAGCTCATTTTAGATTTACTCCTGGAGACAAATGTGACAAAAGTACCATTATCATTGTTTAAAAAAACATATCATTGCTTTTAAACTGTATAGAATAATTTCCAGTAGTATTCTTTCATCATGAAATCTCTCCTTGTTGGTTAAGAAGCTGTGCTGCTGATGCTGCAAATCATTTGGCTCAAGAGCCTCATTTCCTCCATGTGTAACATGCTTTTAGTATTTAGGTCAATGCTACCTCCATCTCACCACAAAAACTAAAGCTCTTCATCTCTCTGCCTGGCTTCTTTTCTTTGCATACAGCCATGCAAATGCATTCAAGACCTCATGCACATGTGTAGCAGCACGCACAGAGCGCACACGCTGCAACACACATACTGTATACGGAAATACACACGCATAAACACACAAACACACATAGAGCACATTCTGTTCTGTTCTCCATCCTCGATGTCAGCTGAGCAGCTGCAGACACAAAACACTCTCTTTTCCTCCTACTATCTCTCTCTCCCTTCCACTCGCTCTCATACGCCATCTCATCGCATCTCCTTCTGTCTCCCTCTGTCCTCCTCCTCTCCTTCCTTTCTTCCTCTCTACTGCCTGTCAGCTGAGCAGCAGTGTGAAGCAGCGCTCAACGCCCACGCTCTCTGTCCTTTTTTTATTGCATCCTACCGTCGAGGGAGAGAGAATCAGAGTGCGTCACAGATAATAAAGGGAGAATGAGAGAGGATGAGAGGGAAGAAGAGCACAAATATTGCCAGTAGGCACTAATTACATTGACAAGATTTGACAGCCAACACAAACCATACAACATCCACGTATGATAGATGGATAGCCCAAGGTTCCCCACCATCCAAATTCTGTTTCTCACTGGATCTCCCCACTCAGTGACACACTAACTGAGAATACAACTCTCATTGGCAGCTCCATTTTGAGAAAGTTAGCAACAACAGCAACCCTAGTAAAATACATTCAACGGGCGACGTTAAATCCTACTTAAAACAGCAGACTAAAATCTGAACCGGGATGACATGTTTATCCGTATTTCATCATTCCATCGATTAGGAGATTAGGAGAGACGGCATTCATCCCACTTTGGATGGAGCAGTTCTCACATCAGAGTTTATTTGTCTGCCACCCGACCACTTAAATCAAAAGTAAACAGAAAAGAAGCTGTGCATATAAACCTAATAACATTGAATGCCACTGTTCCAATAGTACAAAGCATAGGATAATTTAATGCGGACCCTTAAACATCACATCTCTGTCATCTAAAACTGTACTATTAAATTATTTAATATCAGATTGTCATATTGCTTTATTTTGTTTATGGAAACCAGGCTGGGTCAGGAAGAATATGTTAGCCTAAATGACTCCTTCCTGCCCTCAACCAGAACTGATTTATCTTTAAACTCAGGAACTGCTTCCCATCGATCTCCACCAACTAATGTCAATGATTTCTTCATCTAAGCCATCATCTTGTCTCTTAGACCCCATCCCAACTAGCCTGATTAAAGAAGTTTTACCCTTAATTTGCACTTATTTACTAGACATAATTAATCTGTCTTTACTAACAGGCAATGTACAGTCCTTTGAAGTAGCTATGATTAAACATCTTCTTTAAAAGCACACTTCTCTCTAAGATCCTTGAGAAAGCAGTCACCAATTAGTTGTGTGACTGTCTACGTAATAACACTTTATTTTTTAGTCAGGTTTTAGAGTGCATCATAGAACAGAGACACTGGTGAGTAGTGTTGTAGTCAAGATTGCCCAAACTGAGACTAAGTCAAGACCAAGACCAGAGTTTATCGAGACCAAGACCAGTTCCCTGCATTGCATGGCATGCAATAAAATGTGGAACGAGATCATAGGTACTTCTCAAATTGATCTGAAAGATCCACATTCCCATTAAAACACCCACATACAAACACTAAAGGCTGAAATCAACGTAAGCATCGCAGGGAGGGGTGATAGTCGTTGATCAGGGTTATTGGTTGCATTTGAAGCGATGTTTTACTTCCAATCAAAGTTAGGATGTTAACAAAGACCAAGACCGGTCTTAAGTACAACAACACTACTGGTGAGACTAACAAATTATGTATCTAACTGTATCAGACAAAGGACGTGTGTGGTAGAGTTCCACAAGGTTCTGTGCCTGGACCATTCCTTTTGATATTATATACCACTATGCTTCCTTTTAGCACCATTATTAGGAAGCACTCCATAAACTTCTATTGTTATGCACATGATACCTAGTTATATCTATCAATCAAGCCAGATGAAACTAATCAGTGAGATGAATTTCAAGCATGCCTTAAGGCCTCCACGTCTCATAAACAAATTATGTAAAGATATAGTTACTCTAGAAAATATTGCCTAGGCCTCCAGCACCACCTCAACGCATCTCAAAGCTGGCTTTGATTAGAATCCGTCCTTTGAATCCCACATAAGGCAAATTTCTCAAAATAATGCAGAAAACACATTTGTTACTTATAGGCTTGATTACTTGCTAATTATCAGACTGTCTGAATAAATCCCTCAAGATGCTTCTATTGAGGCACAATTCTGCAACACATGTCCTGACAAGAAAAAGGAAAAGATATTATTTATCATATTTCTACCACATTCTCTGCACTGGCTCCCTTTAAAATCCAGAATAAAATTTTAAATCCTTCTCCTCACCTACAAAGCCCTTAATGGTCAGGCAACATCCTATCTTAAAGAGCTCATAGTACCTTGAGAAAACTGCATCCAGAATGCAGGGTTATTTGTGGTTCCTGGAGTCTCCTAAAGTAGAATAGGAGACTGAATGATGCTAAAATGCTCCATTGAGCTGATAGGAACTGCAAAGTCAAGTGATAATTCTCTCTGGGTTCCTGATGGCAAGTGACCCTTTTACATTACACAAAGACGTTTGATAAATTAAAATAAGAAGTGCAACTTTAAGTTCTCAAATTCTGATGAATTTGCCAATTAGTGAAGTTGTAAGCTTTGGGTTTTTATATTTATGCAAGTGGAGGTGTGTATCTCTCTACCGAGTCCTTGCTCAAGGCCTCCTCCCAGCTGGACGTGCCTGGAACATCTCCTCAGGGAGGCGCCCATGGGGCATCCTTACCAGATGCGCGAACCATCTCAACTGGCTCCTTTCGAAGCAAAGGAGCAGCGGCTGTACTCAGAGTTCCTCACAAATGACTTGACTTATCACCCTGACTATAAGGGAGATGCCAGCTACCCTCCTGAGAAGACCCATTTGGCCACTTGTACCTATGATCTAGTTCTTTCGGTCATGACCCTGCCTTCATGAACATAGGTGAGGGTAGGAGCAAAAACTGACTGGTAGTTTGAGAGCTTTGCCTTCAGGCTCAGATCTCTTTTCATCACAATGGTTTAGTAGAGCGAATGCAATACGTCCCCCGCTGCTCCGATTCTCCAGCCAATCTCCCGCTCCATTGTCCCATCAATCGTGCACAAGACCCCGAGATACTTGAACTTCCTCACCGATCCTGCTTGTGATATTCACAGACAGGATATTGAGCCATAGTCTGGGTGGGAAGGGGTTGCGGTTCATCGTCATTGACCTTCAGAAACCACTGGATTGGTTCGCAGCCGAGTCTGTAGCGGCTGGATTGAGGATTAGCACATAATCTGATGCCTTGGTTCTCAGCAGGAAACTGATGCTTACTCCAGGTAGGGAATAAGTCCTTACCCCAAGTCAGGGTAAACTTTCAATATATCAGTCTCAAAACTACAGAGAGTTCAACGTTTGCGGTACACCTCTGTAGGTGCTTTGAAATGAGAGCAAAAGAGTCCTTAACTGTAGCATATGTGACATTCAGAGGGAAAACATATGTATAACATGCATTCTAGAGATATAAGTACTCAACACACCAGAAATCAAGTCTGAAAAATATGTGAAGGATCATATGTAAACTTGTTAAAAGGACACAGAGATCCAGGGGGGAAATACCGTTCTTGGTTTCACAGAGCTAAAGTCTTTGAATAAAAGCATCAGCTACAGGATGTAGTATAAGCATGAGAGAGATGTATGTACAGACAACCACGTGGAGGGCAGCTTATGATGAGAGAGACAGAGACAGAAGGACTGGCCTGACTGTGACCTTCGTGCTGGGGCGTCTAACCAGGGACAGCATCACCCATCTGAATTCATCACTACTAAAAGGTTGACAGGCTTTTAGTATGTGAAAAAATAGGACACTGTTCAAAATGGCTGTTATAGGTCCTACAATGCACCAGCCAAAAATGCAGTGTCCAGAGAATGGAAAATTCTACAAGCAAACAAATGGCAGCTGATGTTGTTTTTGTTTGTAGTATTTACACTTACAGATCACGTTATTAGGTACATCTGTTTCGTTAATGCAAATATCTAATCAACCAATTACGTGGCAGCAAATCAATGCATTGAGGCATGTAGACATGGTCAAGATGATCAGCTGAAGTTCAAACAAAACATCTATTATCAGGGTCATCACTCCTCTGTGCACATTTACATTTATTCATTTAGCTGACGCTTTTATCCACAATTACGAGCAACTTACAATTGCTAATCTTGTCAGAGGTTGCACACTTCTGAGGCAACTAAGGTTTAAGTATCTTGCTCAGAGACACAATGATCGCAGTGGGGTCACACCCAAGGCAGCCGTCTTATCCACTGCGCCATCACCACCCCATGGAGGTTTTATGTTTCTTAAACTTTCCTTGAGTCAAAACATTACAATCACAATGTAAAGTCTATGGGCCAAATGGCAATTCTCATTGCACTTACTAGGCGCCGTCTTTGTGTCCAGGAGTCAGTTGACCGTTCACTAAGCCACACCCCTTAGTTACTGCTGACAAACTGTCGGACCTCTCAGACTTTTATCACGTGGCTGTCACTGCCTATTACTCCACACCCTGGAGAAATATTGACTCATTTTTCAAAAAAGCGATCCCAGAATGAAGCAGTTTTGCAGTTGCATTGTGCATTTGAAGGTTGTATTCAAGCTGTCAAACTTACGTGAAGCAAATAAAGACAGAAGCTAAATAAAAGAGAACCACCGTATTATTGATTATTGAGTAAGAGGACAAAGACATTAAGGATCAACACTGCTCCTGCACAGCTGAGTAGGTCTCTATTCACTATTATAATCATTAAAAAGCAGAACAGTAGGGTTATATAACGCTAGCATTAGCTAACTAACATTACATTGAGAAAAATCCATAGCCTACATTATTCTGGATGTGTTTTAGGTTTTGGAAAGAGAATAATCATACTACTACTTTCAACTTCTCTGGGTAGCAACTGTAATTATTACAAGTGTCCAGGAACAGTGTTTCACCATATCCTGGAAAAATACAGCAAATAAACCCCAAAGAAAATGACTCGTTTTACATTAGAGTCAATTGAGCGCAGTCATGAAAGTGTTGCGATTGGCCAGCTGTGATTGACATCCATAGTCAAAACCTGAAATTATGTTATCAAGCCTTTAACCACTGTACTTCCACCGTTGTTTGACCACAGCATTGTTTACTTTTATACTTTAGATTGCTGATGGAGATGCATGGACGTATTTGACCTGTTTGATTGAATATTTGTCATTACATCTGCTCAATCTACACATCCAATGAGCACAAACACAACCAAGAAGAAGGTGGATTGGTGGACTGTGTGTTTGCCTCCACCGCACAAATACTAGAGCAAACATCATTATTTCCTGAAGCAGTTTGCTCTTTGCCACCATCCTTCTTTTCTTGGTAATAGGATAAACAGAGGTGTTACTCATAATCGTAATTCTCCTGCATGCGGTCTACTGTACATGGCTGGCCAAGCTGGTACAGGAAACTGTAATGCTGGTGAAAGATGTTCCAGATGCCAAAAACACATGTAAAAAAATATACTATAACGAAAATGTTTAATGTTTTTATTTGAAGCAGCAGCTGATGAATTCATACAGTTAGATACTCAAAAGAAAGAGCCCGTTAATACCTGTTGTGCATGTGTCTAATGTTTTGCACTGTAAAAGTATTTAAAGTTCTTAAAGTTTTAACATTAACTTAATAAGGCAACTCTAATAATTAACTGTTTGAGACTTTGCCAAATTGCCAGCAGAATGCTAGAATAAAATGCACCACCTTTCTTGTCCCCAAATCTGCTGCAAGTATGTTCCTTACCCTGTTATCCTCTCTGTTCTCTACATCTCCCAACCATTACACTCATTGCACTGCTTGCAAAAAACAGCAAAACTAGAAGAAAAACAAAACTTCCTTATTGTTCAGGACTGGGATGGACTGAGACAAGGGGTGGCATCTATGACACAGGTTTGCAAGTTAGTTTACACAATTCTTGGCAAACAAATTCTTAACTGTACGTTGTAATGTTTTGCACTTTCATTAAAGCACTCCTCAGACAGAAAGTGGGGCTACCGGTTTGATCCCACTCATAATTTCAGCATTGATCCCAATAAACTGCCATTCAAGCTTGCTGAGGATGCAATCAAGGCAAGGGAAGAACAGCTTTGTTTTGCAACGCTCAGAGGTACTTAGAGTCACATATGCTCCACAGGCAGATTCCACAACATAGCCTTCCATTCTCTTCTGCTGCTTTGAAAAAAACAACAGCTGTGAAATGGTAATGTAAATCCTACCATCCCCCCCCTGGGAATGTCCAATCTGCAGCTGAAAGTCTTCAATTTTGTGTCAACATTGTGTTCAACATGGCAATGCCAGCATAAAGCCCAAAAGCTCAACAAAGAAATGGTTTTCACAGTTTTGTGTAGAAGTACTTGACTAGCCTGCTTCGAGCCCTGAACTCACCCTATTCCAACACCTTTAGGATGAACTGGAACACCGACTGTGGGCCAGTCCGTATTACCCAACAAATCCCTGTAGCCAGGTTCCAAAATCTCATGGAAAGCTTTAAACCAGAAAAGTGGAGGCTGTTATATGATATGCTATTATTCATGTAATAATTTAGCCAACTACTCATCTTGGACATGAGGACTAATTGGTTTTAATGATCTTAATATATCTCTTTTTAGTAATGCATTAATGGACATCAGTTTCTTTGTGGAGAGAGCAGTTCTAATTACGTTATAAAGGAGGTCAATTATTTGGGATTGCAGGTGATTTCTCTCTCTAATAACTGGAAACAACTTTTAAGTGTACGCTAGAGAATGTTAATGTGTCCATGTGAAACACAGATCACAAGTGAGACAGATCACAAGTTCTATATGTGTGTCAGTGCAGACGCAGCTCTGTCTGCAGTATTTCATTAGTGCTCATTAATTGGATTACAGAAGCTAATTAAGCTATTAATCATTCGCTTATGTGGACATACTGCCCAACTCCTCCAACTCCCTTCCTCTGTTCTCTCTGGCTTTCTTTAGTCGGTGCCTCTATTCCTTTTTTTACATGTCAAGAGCCATGTCTTCTTCTACTTTGTGAATATACAAAGGTTTGCCCTCTCTTTCCTAATTTCCTGTCTGCTTCTTTCAGCTGTAAAATAAAGACGAAAATGCCAAAAGAAAAGAAAGACATCAAAAATAAAGGGCACACTTTCTGTGAGGTGGAAAAAACATGGTACTAACCATACAAAATCGTCTGATTCTTTTCCCAGCATACTCTCCTAATATTACCACTTCAAATAGGACAGAGTGGTTGGCAGGATTACATGATTATCTTAGTGCTGACCTGATATTGTGAGGAGAGGCAGAGAAGGAAAATCTGTCAAATACAGCTAATTTCGTATGTTGTTTTAGTGGTTTGAAGTGCAGGACATTTCTTCATGCAGATTTATTTAGGTTTAGGTAGTTAGGAGGAACTGGAGAAGGAAGAAAAAGCCGCCCTGCATGTCTGATTTTGCCACTTTTTGAACTACCTGCATAGATTTTATTTATTATTATTCTTTTTCAGATATGTTATATAAATGTGACTGGCTCTTCACAACTTTTAAAAATAATTCTGTGTGTGTGTGTGTGTGTGTGTGTGTGTGTGTATAAACAACTGAAGTGAGAAATGTACTTCTTGTTGGGTTGGAGGGAATAGGTGTGCTCTGTCCTGCAGTCTCCTTTTACTGTTTACAGGGTGTGAAATTACCACCAGCCAGTTCTTATCAAGTCTGACCACAGAGAATAAGCCTTACTGCTGTACATAATGTAACAAAAAGTCAGCACTGGTTACGTGTTGTCAGCAGCACGCCAACAACATCCAAGACTGCCACCTGTGTCCCCACTGGCTCTGTCATAGCTGCATGTTCAAAGCATACATGTATCGGAATATCTGAACCTTGCAGCTGTTTTAATCATATTTGTCAAATCACAAGATATTTGTTACAGTTGCGGAATGCCCCAGGGTTCAATACTGGGACCTTTCTTATTAGCTGTGTTAGCAGCGTGGCCAAACTTTTTGTATGTTGTTTATGGTGTTGTGACCCAAACCTGCAAATGTAAGGACATTCACATCCCATTTTGTGCTAATGCTAAACTAAGATGATAATTATGTTAATATTATACATTCTTAGCATCAGCACATTAGCTTTGTCATTGTGAGCATGGTCTTGTGCTGATATTTAGCTCAACAGCACTGCTGTCCAGCACAGCCACATGGAGCCACTAGAATAGCTAGAGAGCCTTAGTCTTTAAACACAGCTACTTTTTTTTACAGTGTCTAGTTTTTAAAATTCTGATATTCAGGTTCTGTATTTATTTTTAGTACGTCTAACTTTTCTTTCACTGCATCCTTTACTTCTATCAGTGTATAAAGCAACAACACAAAAGATGGATTTTAAGACATCATGATCATGTTTCTGTGGTTGGTCAGTCCCACTCAGCTTATTATCTACTCTGACATGAGTTGCGTTTTTTTAGCCGTATCCTGCACACAAGTACATAAACACTGAACTATGAGTCTAGTTCAGTAGTTCAAAGATCTTTAACCACGGATGTGCATCAGGTTTCCATTACTCTGAACCCTCTCTGGTGTGCTGAGGTTCTTTATTCTTCATTACCTCTTCAATCAAGTGGAAAAAAATACCTCTTTCCTTGTGAGAGCAAAGGTGGGAGCGACTGGTCGAGGATGGTGAAACTTTGCAGCACATTCTCTGTCACACTCTGTCCAGAGTAAACAATGATAAAAGGAAAGCAGTGCTTTGAGGGGAAGCTCCCAATGGACACACAGCCTGACTTATCTTGTTGCTGCTTTCTTGGCCAGCTCTCCTTTGAAAAGCGCTTCTTAATCTCAGTGGAGCCCAGTGGCTAAATAAGTAAATAAATGTCATTTCTCTTATCTGTCCACTTTTCTTCTTCACCAGTCCTCTGAATCACAAAGTATTTGTACTCCATCTTCACTTTTGTTCAACTGCATTGTTACCTCTCATGTTTAAACTCTTTATGAGCACACATGTGCTATCAGAATTATCTGATTAAATTTGTTCACACTGTGGAGAAACATTTTGTGTTTCTATAAGTTGGGCACAGGCATCACGCAAAAACAGATTTTAGAGGAAGAATAAGGCCAAAGATAACCAGGCTGCCTCACATGATGACATTAATGATTAAGCAAAGCCAATTTCACAAAGTCTCACACATGAGGATCCTTCTGAACTGCGGATCAAGTGGCGACTTCGAGAAGTTTTTTCCTCTGAGCATTGGTGTTGTGTGAAGGTTGACTTTTGAAGGGAAAACATTTGTGCTGCCAGACGATCTGATCTTCATCTAAGTCACAACAATAGACAAACACAGTCTGATTAAACTACTGAGGTGACTCACAGTGGCTTCAAACAGGACTCTGATGGGTTCAGGTGGGGACAGGAGAGGTGTCAAGAAGGAGAGGATCAAGTTTGTGGCATGTTCATTTGTAAGTGACATTATACATCATCCATTGTGTTAATAAGTCTGTGATTATTTGTTCTTGTGAAGTTGGAAGTGATTTAGTTCCTGTGTTTTCAACAACACTTGTTGTGGTTATGTTGAAGCTGTGTTGAAATAAATTAACTAATTACTATTATTATCATCACCACTTTTCACGTGAAATTTAACAGGTGACTCACGATGTGTCCCTTGTAAAATGTATATTTTAAAGGCTCATTATTAGGGTTTTTTATTTGTCTGGAATGTAACATGAATACCATTGATAGCATTCTTTTTCAGCCCTGGAACGCTAACCATTTGATGCCCCAAAAATATACATTTAATTAATAAAATTAATTTTATAACCGTGCGACAACTAGTCAACTAATGAATTTAACCCAACCTAGGAAAATCTTTAGTAGGGGGCATCCCTGATAATTAATGTTTCAATCTTTAAATGGTGTAAATTTTCATATTGTGTTCTAAACAAATATTTGGACAAATTTCTTGAAAACTTCATGCCAGTAAAGCCCATTGGATGGAATTGAGAGGTAGTGAGAGCGACTGAGCTGCAAACTCAAAAATATTTAGTACTCTGCTAGTGGTACAACAGTAGCCTTATGTTGTTGTCATTTTGTCTTTCTGAAGCTATTGCATGGTCAAAGCCATGAATTGGCTTTTCAATTCTCAACAGTTCCCCTTCAGTCACTTCATCCTGGTCTGTTGTCAGACCAGTTGAAAGCCTCTGTCAGGCGTAGGGGAGCGACACTCTCACTCACGCACTCGTGACCAATGAGAAGCACATTCTCTGGGGAGTGGAACATAACATGACAGGCGGAGGTAGAGAGAAGGGCGAGAGGGAGCACACAGAGCAAAAGGGTTTCCTTTTATGTCATACAAATCATCCCATCTTACCTGTAATGTTTCTCTCATAGGCTTGCACCGAATTGATTCTCAAAAACGGGACAATTATGTATTTTACAGGACGGTTGGTAGTTGAAAAGCACTTCTGAGCTTAGGTGCAGCCTCACGGAGCTGCTTACAAGGCTCAGTGTTGTTGCTGTTTCAAATTGGTAATTTTCAAATGTCACTTCTTGGAGGCAGGGTTGCTCTGACACACCGCAGTGGTTCTCTTTATACGTCCATTATATGAACAGCAGGTCTATGAGAAGTAAAGTTGGACCCAAGCTGTTTCCTAGCAACAAAAGGTTGAATAAAATTGTCTATATAGATCTGGAAACTGACATATTAAAGTTCGGTGTCCTTGCTGTTCAGATTTGTCATTAGTCATTGCTTTCATATCTGTGACCGTGTTGACTGAGTAGCTAACGTCATGTCTCTGTGAGCCTCAGATTACAGTGACATCAGTGTCTGCCTTTGATGACCCCACCATTATTTGCTTGTTTTAGTCCATTTATTACAAATCATACTGTACATTCCTACCATGTGTGATGATATGCCTTTTTCCCGCATAAATTCCTCTTGAAGGACTGCATTTCTTTTATTATTCTTCCATGTGGATAGAGGAGTGTGACAAAAACTGATGCAATGTTTTCACCATCTAAATCCAATACCACAAAAATTTAGATTTAGATTTTAATTCTAAGAAACCTAATGAAAATCGCACTTAATCACAATTAACACTGTGTGCTTTTTGTTTTGTCAGTTTTATGTCAATATTTCATGAAAATAGAGAAAATGCTGTTTAAAGTTTCAAACCACTCCCCGCAAATGTGAGGTGATATATTTTTTATCTTGAGTGAGTGTAAGTCTACAATCACTACCTCGAAGGTAGGAAACACGGTCCAAAACTCTAATGTATGTCTTGGTAAAGATGAGATGAGCACTGACATTTGATTTCAACATGTCAGATATTTATGGGTGTCAGACTGCCAGTCTGTTGTTGAAGATACTTTGGGGGACAGGTGGAATATGCCTGAAATCAGTGCACATGTTCTTTGTTTATGACATGTTTAGCTGTAGGAACGCCTTGTCACATCAGTCAGTGTCACCAACAACAGGACCTTGACAAATTCGATTTCCATCTCAAAAGACTGACAGTGAATGTTGCCTCACTCAACATGCAACACTGTCCTGAATTTCTCTCGACTTGACTTAACTGTGGTACTAAAATGTGGCTGTGTAAAGAAGCTACTGCTTTTTGATCTTAACTGATTTATTAAACTTTATATTGTTGCTTCACCGGATCTGTTGGGACATGATTTTTCAGTGTCCATATTAAGTAATTTAACATACCTGAATGACAAAAATTGGGGTGGCATGGGAGTGCCGCATGTCACTTTCAAAACTCGGGAAAAAAACATTTACTAACATTACCAATTCTTTATGTTTAAGTCTAGAAGCAAAGGTAAAAAGTAGCGTGGCGTTCTTGTGCTGCCAAACAAAGTCTTAGGGAAGAGAGAAGGCTGAATGTTTGGTCATACAAAGTGTGTGACTTTGATATGTAGCTAACTGAAACAAAAGTATATAAGTAAACAACAGAAAAAGCTTTTTATTACTCTTTCCACAAATGTCTGAACTGGGCTACATAATCTACGTTGTTTTAGCTGGGCAGACATTGTGTAAGTGTGTGTGAGTTCACCTGCACTAAATGTGTGTCCCTGGACAGACTACTGATGTCTGGAAGAAAGCATCCATCCGCCAAAGAATGATATCCAGTAAAAGGGAAAGTGGATCTGTGGCTTCTCGTTGGTCACAATGGCCAAGTTCAAGTACATTTCACACATGCAACCAATCTTCGCTTTGTAAACCTCCTCCCAGTTCTTGTAGGCCGAAATCTCTGACTTTGCCACCACCCTTTCGTGGTTAACATCAACCAGTGCTGGGGCAGGTATCGGGGTGAATACCTATATGTGGAGTCCACTGGCTAAACGTTAGCTTGATCTGATGTTGTCGAGCAGCTGCACTGCAGTAGGTAACAGGGTGCTGAGCAGCACCTCTCCACCAGCACCAGGAGAGCTCAAATGGCAGTCAGCCCCAAGGTCACAGGTTTTACCTCCACTCCCTGTAGAACCATCATGGTCCATGGTGGGAGCAGGTGTTCGGAGGCTGCAATATCAAAACCTCACCTGGAGCTGTCAAACTGCTAGGCCGTTCTGCCTGATGAAGCTCCGGCCTATCCATCAAAGCTTCCGTGGATCAGCTGCAACCGGGCCCGGAGGAAACACCCTCTAAAGAGCAGAGAGAAAACCTTTTAACATCTGCAGATGTTGCTTGAAAGCCACTAGTCACTAAATAAGAAGGACACCACCCCCTTGTTTCACCTGCCCCCTCCCACATCATTTCAGCCACACTCAGTGAATGTTGCACACACTTTGGTCGCTGAGTGCTCTCCGTATAGTCCTAACAAAGCACAGTCTGTATCCCCACAGCCGCTCATCTGCTCATTATTGTAAAGCACGTTGTGACTTGCTCTGTAAAAGTGCTTTATATTGATTGCGATTGCCACATTGGTGTCCGTGAGTCATTTTAGACTCTGAATTTATTTCCTTCACACAATTTAAAGACAATGTATCAAGTACAATAACCAGAATTTTTGTCCTACTCTCTCCAATACATACTACATAGTCTGTATTTCTCACAGTTCCACTAGCTACCTCCCATTCTACAATCAAGTCTCCAACAAAATCTCAGCTCTGCCTCACTCAGCTTGCCAGATCATAGCTCATGCTCAGTCAGTCTATGTTTCCTGAATAGTTCTAGTATTTGTACCCCTTTGGAATATCTACTAACTGTGTTTTTGGTGTTGCTGCAGTTATCTCTACTCAGCTCCGATCCCTCTGTCCAGCAGTTAACCTGTTGGTTTTGCCTCTCAACTCTGGACCCTGCTTGGATATGCTGATTCTCTGGACTCTGCTCTGGCACACACCACTCCTTTCATTTCCCTGTCTGGATCATCCCACTTCAGATTACTCCCTTGGATCAAGTTTACTCCTTGCTCATATCCTGTAAAGTTGTAAACAAATCCCCTTTCAAATTATCTTACTGACTGCTTTCTCTCTGTGTCTTGGTTGTAGGTTCACTTGCCCCGCCTTAACAGACCTTACGTGTTTATCAGGTAACATTCAACATGTGAGGTTTGTAATTCACCTATTTTATCCAAGGAGTGAATACCAGTTTCAGTTACATCAGTATGTACTGATAGAAATTTTACAACAGAAACCTCAAAGGAATCAATTCAATATAAATGCAATCAAATGCTTAACTCCTGAAAGAATGATCGTCTGATGAATATAGTAAGCTACCCCTTTCTTTAAACATTTGAGAACACATGGTACAATAGGGATATACTTGTTTACAGCAGTGGTTTGGTATCTCATCAGATGAGTAGATTTGGTCTTATTGGTCCTTTTTAAGTTTGATTTATCTTTTGTTAAAAGAGATGAATAAATCTGAAGGCAGCTTCTTGCTTCATCTAATTTCCGAGGACTGATACTGACTGAAGTTTAGAGAAAAGGAAAAACACAGGCATCCTCTGTGTTGTCAGGAATGTGATTTATTTTATTGATATTTTAGATTTGTTTGCAGTGAGAGATTTATTTTGTAATGTAAAGGGCATCAATATGAATAGAAATGTTGATAAAATCCTAATGACCCACCTACTTAAGTTTCTGATAATTTATCACAAGGGGGATGTTGGTCGTACCAATTTCGAAATACAAGAACGTTTATTGCTTTGCATCTATGACACAGTGTGTCCTTGTTCTAATTTAGTTATTTTATTATTTATACATTTTAAACATGACAGTTAACTTTAAACTGGTTATTTGAAAAACGTTAATTAACAAGAACTTCTTCAAGAGTTCTCTAACTTTTTTCAAAATTTCTCTATTGATGCTGCTAAGCTGTAAGAAGAGACCCAATAGCTGTTAAAAGTTCCCAAATCAAAATGTTCAGACTTCCATCTCGCTCAGGGAAGGATACAGTCGCAGTTGCAGGTTTCGGTCAGGCCGATTGTGCTCCATTCATTATCCTCCCAATAAGTCAGTGAGACAGGCTTAGCAGAGCGTTTGTACACGAATCAGCCACAAGTCAACTTCTATTCACTTGAGGCATTGAAAGTGAACTCCTTGACTGTGTGTGGTGTGTATGTGCCGATGTACTTGTATCTTTGTGAGGACTGCAAGTTTTAGACATTGAGAGGGACATTTTTTGGAAAGTAAGGACATTTGGTTGGTCCTTTTGTCAAGTGTGTTTTCTTTTTTGAAAGTAGGGGTGGGCATAGATTAATTTTTTTTAATCTAGATTAATCTAGATTAATCTTGAAATTAATCTAGATTAGACAAGGGGCTCATCTCCTGTTTCCAAAATGCATCACAAACTGCTTGAGAAAGCTGTTCTACTATGATAATTGGTGATGAAAATAAATCATGTTCAATAAGATGAACTTGTGAGTAGCGTGTGATGTGCTTTGCGTTTAGGTGGTAGGCTACTTGAGACTGGAGGAACTCCTACAGTAAACTAATTCTGCATT
>JAPMOB010250320.1:4239-37518 GCA_029875015.1 Lepomis gibbosus | reverse complement strand
CACTGTGCTTTATTAAGTCCAGAGTCAGCGCAGCCGTCTACCAGGACATTTTAGATCACTTTATGCTTCCTTCAGCAGACAAGCTTTATGGAGATGCTGACTCCATTTTCCAGCTGGACTTGGCACCTGCCCACACTGCCAAAAGTACCAAAACCTGGTTCAATGACCATGGGATTACTGTGCTTGATTGGCCAGCAAACTGAACCCCATAGAGAATCTATGGGACATTGCCAAAAGAAAGATGAAAGACATGAGACCGAACAATGCAGAAGAGCTGAAGGCCGCTATTGCAGTGCCATAGGCTGATAGCATCCATGCCACGCTGCATTGAGGCAGTAATTCATGCAAAAGGGGCCCAAACCATGTACTGAGTACATATACATAATTATACTTTTCAGAGGGCTGACATTTCTGTATTTAAAATCCTTTTTTTTTTTTTATTGATTTCATGTAATATTCAAATTTTCTGAGATTTTGAATTTGGAGTTTTCATAAGTTGTACGCAACAGTCATTGAAATTATATCAAATAAAGGCTTGAAATATGAGTCTTTTGCACGATATGCTAATTTTTCAAGTTTCACCTGTATATGAATAAATACACTAAAATTCAACCAATTTAATAATAATCTGGATCAAGCCACCATGTTTTTAAAGAACCCCAGCACAAAGACAGGAACAAAGAAATAAACGCATATAAACGCAGCAGTTCGGCAGTTCTGGACACAGAATGGGCCACATCAGGTCTGCAGACAGAGAGAAACAAACATGAGCACATCGCTCTCAAACACTGCCAGGTTGTTCACCAGTCACGAGCTGTGAAATAACAGCACGGCTCTGTTGATAAATAAAAAGGAAAAGTTACATTGCGTTCTCTGGCGGACCTGGATCAGCTGTTAGCTGTTTACAGCCTAACGCTAACGTTGCTACGTGGCTGTGTTTTAATGACCGGGTTTGAATGTTTATGATAAAGTGGATGTATAACGTATGATATGAAGTGAAATATAATGCGAGAGCCATCATTATACCGTTTCCACTCACATTTAATTTGAACAAACATTATCCACTTAAATGATCAAACTAGTATGGTGTATGAGCAACCATAATTATGTTTTTCATAGACTACCTCATAGACATAGCACAGTCACTGGAGCGAAAACATTATTTTGAAACTTTTGGATGTTTCAGTACAGAGCTAGACAAGTGTTTGCGTGGCGGCCTGCACATTGTGTGTGTGTGTGTGTGTGTGTGTGTGTGTGTGTGTGTGAAAACTAGCATAATCAACCTTTTGGTACGTGTGCACCATTTATACATGAGGACCCTGGTTACTTTAAATCCACGTGCAGCACTTCAGTAAGCAGCGACACATTTATCTTTGTTGGTTTTCCATTTAATATCCACATGTGGGTAAATTCTGCAGAGTGCAGTAAAACTACAGGTTCATTGAATTTCTTAATGCAATATAGCTCTCAGTAGCTGTTCTTTTTATGTTGCAGTACTTCATGATAAGGCCAATGCTTTGTGTGAAACCAGAAGATCGACCCGAAGCAAGTGACCTCAAAACAGACTTGGAAGAGTGCACTCGCAGACTAAACACTCAAAAAATTAAGCGTTGTGGCAGCAAGACTGTCTGATTATCAAAAGAAGAAAAAAAATCGTTGCAATCTGTTTAGATGATGTATTTTGATAAAAATGGTCTGTTTAAGTAATGAAAAAGCATCTCAAGCATATGCTAAATACAGTCGGGTTCAAATTACAAGAATAGTGAGTGAAACAATGAATTCACTGGTTCTATAAGGACCCGGTTCCAAATTTCTCAAAACACGAAAATCAGTAAGGTCCAAGCTTATCAATACTGCTACCAAGACTAAGGGGTCCTATAATGTAACGTTATGTCTGGAGAGTGAGTCTCAAGAGTGATCCCCATCCCTAAAGACAATTCCCCCATTGATGGGGCACAAAGTGTCACTGAATGGTTTAATGGGTATGGAAATTATGTACATCATATGCCATGGCCTTCAGTCACCAGATCTCCTTACCTAATTACACACCTGTCATCGGACATTCTTGACCAACATGTTAGCGCTTTCCACAACCATCATTAAAACAATAAATGTCTTTTTGGAAGAATGGTGTTCAAACCTCCAGTAGACTTCCAGAAGAAGCAGTACAAAGGCACAGAAGCTGTTTTGGTGGTTTTTCCTTATTTTGTCACATGTCTGGATACGGACACAACCATTTTGAGTGTTTTTCTTGTTTGTTTCTTCTGTGCATGTCTCTCTTCAAAAGTCCAGCCACTACTTTTTGTTTCATGGTGTCCCTTTGTCACGTTATCATTTTTAAGTTGATTAAACTTTTTATAACTTGTTTCAACATATTTTAAGTTAAAATGAATAGTTATTTTTCAATAATTTTTCAATGCAAGAAAAACCTTTCTTAACCAGTTTAACTGGCATACAGTTGTGCATTATTCTAGGTCACAGTTTTAAGTTAAAACAACTTAACTACATTTATACTACTTTTCATTTCAAGATTATTTAAATTGTCTTAAAAATGTAAATGTATAAGGCCTTTGTCAGGTGAGATTTGAATATATGACTGCAGTGTATAATTGTTAGGGATGAGCAAGTACACGTCAGTTTAACAAATTAAATTATGTTGTATACTCGTACCGTAGCTATACTCGGAATGGGCGAGGCTAACTGAATATTGGTTATGAGATTGTTATGGGTTGATCAGAAGTTGCTATATTTATTAGATAACTATTACAGAACAGCCTCAGAATTGAGCTTCAGAGCAATGATTTTTTTGATTACAATTGAATTATAGTTTATTAAAAAACAAATATTGACACATTTTACTGTGATACTGAAATTACAAAAACTTGTGAATTATGGGTGAACAAATGGGTATACCAGGTAAATTAACCTGTTTGACTTATTTTATTTCAATTCTGTGTTGCATCAATGTTTTATGTAAATCACCTTGAACTGCCTTTTTGCTGGAATGTGCCATACAAATAAATTTGCCTTACACAAGTAATGTGAAGCAAAACATGTATTTTGTCAGTGCATTTTCGCCACATCCATATCAAATCATATGGTAGTGTTTTGTTAAAAAATGAAATTTGCTTTCTAATATCCATTTATTAACTCTTATAGTATAGATATTTTTTTACTCGTATAGATATTTTGATGATAATGTACATATGCAAAATGTGGCTCTTAGGAGATGACGCTATGGCAGTTTTCCCATGATCAAGGTGTCCATACAATTTACAGTTGAATACACCAGGCTTGTCTTCCTATTTTTGGCATAATTTTCCACAATTGTTTGACGACAGTTGTGTGATGATGAATATCACATGAGAGAAACAAGAGAAAGGCAATGCAATAACAAACCACACATAGACTAAACATACATATATATTTTGGGACAAGTGAAACAACAAATCAGTCTTCATAGGCAAAACAAATAGTTAAACATTTTACAGAAATTATCCAAACACGTGTATAATTGCTATAGTTAGGGATGATTTAAACGTAACACTGACTTGTGAATACACTGATTGTTGTCTTTTGAAGTGTAACCTGTAGGGGGAGCTGTGGCTCTGTAGCTCAGAACATAGCTGCAAGCCTCCTCAGCCTGTGGGTGAGAGAGGTTTATTCACAGTGAGAAGGCCAAAACCAAGGGAGCTGTGTGACATTTAATCATGCCTCGGGCGCATGCTTGATGATTAGCATCTCTGTGGAAAACAACAGTAACAAGTGCCAAATGCAGGATCCCACACAATCACCTGGCTGTGGTGCACACAGTCACATAGGCCCCGGTAATCAGCACAAATCAGCTCCTGTGGCTCAGTATGTTAAACTCAACAATCACCACACTGCAAAGCACACTAAGATTTGCTTAGTGCCCCTGGATAGACTGCCTTCAAGTAGATTGAATAACCTGGTTAATTTCCGTCATGGCCCTACCTCAGACCCACTAGTGGTGACAAAAGCTTTGAGGGAAAAGGCAGCTGAAATGAACAGTTTGCAGATCCAGGATCACCTCCCTGTGGAGAACACAGGATATTTTGAACATTGCACACTGATATTTCAGATCTTTGGCAGTTTTATTAGGAACCTCAGAATGTACCTCTGAATTAAAGATGAATCTTTTTAATAAAATCACAAAAACGCTGCATTAATTTATTTTCTGGCCACTTGGGGGCAGCACAACCAGCTGAAACCACAACACTGGCAGGAAATTAAACTGGCAAAATTGTATCGGGACACGCCCTAAATGCGCCTGCACTGTGCGTTTGGCGCCGTCGCTTAGATAGTTAAAATAAGGCCCAATGAGTTAAAGCCGCTAAAATGCTCCGTAGAGCTGACAAGAAGTGCTACAAAACCTTTCACATAACGCACGTTTAATCCAATTTAAAAAAAAAAAAAAAATGTGTTACACCTTGATGTGCTGCTTAAACTCTTGGGATGAGAACAATAAACTTGAACCATTTCATGCCCAAGATAAATGGTGTGCCCGTTATATGCTATATTCATGAGATATTATTTAAAAAAATAATATTTCACCAACAGTTGCCAGCGTATTTTTTCTTTTTACTCAAGATATAATTTCTATATCAACTGCATGGGGAAACTTTGAATCATTCTCCCCTTGACATTTACACCACCAAAACAATCCACTCTCATCTAAGATAAGAAACCTGGTACATTTCCTATCTCCCCCAGCTGTCGCGCTTGTGCGAGCAGAGTTATTGGATGTATTGAGGTCACTTCCTCTGAGAGCACTGTGGGCACTGAAGCAGTGCTCTAGTCACTGGCCTGGACCATGTAGCCAGGGGTAAAATGGACTCACCAGTCAGGAGCGCAGCAGCTGAGTGTCTCCCCAAGGTCCCAGGGGTCACAGCAAACGATTACTCTGTGTGTATCCTCGTTGCAGAAGCGGCAACCAGAGTTCGTTCAGCTCTGTGTGTTTTAGTGTGTTTAGGAACCTTGATGCAACGACAAAAATATCACCCACCAGCAGGCATCAAAATCAAAATGACAGTTGAAGATACACGTGAGTTGTAAGCTGGTGTTGTCATCTTCCCTGCCTGTACAAATATTTCAGAAGTTTCTGTTGTTAAGTTATAACCCACTTAACCTCTGGTGAGCTCCAGTTAACTGGAGCATGGCCGCATGCTGCTTTGCCGGAGGCCCCACTTGGCTTTAACTCTGGACTTTCCACCTCGCCAAAAGCACATCCTGCCACTGTCCACTCCACTTAAGGAACACTGCCAGTGTTGTTTAAAGGGCCATGCCACTGGTTTTGCCTGTTTGAACCTACTACTTTTGACTCACTTTCATTTCCAGGCTGCATTCGATTTCCGTTAATTTCCATGTAGTATAAAACATTTAGAGAAGGGTTATAAAACTAGTTTGAACTGTGTAACTTCCATTATCATTGTGTGGTAATGCAGTTTTGGTCCTTAGTGTGTTATCTCACAAAGATAATATGACTTTGACAAATCATAAAAGTGGAAGTTTTTTGAACACTGGCTCAAATGACTAAATGTTTTGTGAAAAGGTTGATAAACCCACTGAAAATTATCACTTGAGTCTGCATTTTCCTTCAGCTCTACAGACCCTTTCAGTGTCTTTCATGTCATTGTTTTGGTTTTACAGCCTGTAACGTTACTGTTCAGTTCAGTCTAACCACTAACCTTTATGTGCGGCAGGCAGCTGATTTCAGTGAAAAAAAGCTCTGATGAACACAGTGTACACTACCATGTAACAACTTTTGTCCTTAGACCTTTAGACTTAATATTCCCGGTAGTGGATTCATGAGTAAATGAGTTAAAAGTCCCCGCTGGGGTCCTTTAAAGTTACAGTACAACCCATTTAACAATGTCAAAACTACGCACAAGTCATGTCATCTTTACTGTACATTCTGCCAAAGACATGGTGAGTATTTTTTAGTGTTATTCCAGTATTTGTAGACTCAAAATCTGACTCCTAAAAAAGGTTGTAGTATTAAGTAGTAGTAAGTAGTAGTAAGTGTGGAGAAAGTTCTGAAACAGGCTTTGGGAAATAAATGTACATTTACCTCACATATTTAAATTTAAAGAAATGTTAAATGTACACAGAAATTTAAATATGTTAGCAGTCTATAGGTTGTATCAGCAGAAATATAATTTTAGGAGGATGTAATGTAAGGTACAAACTCGCTACCTGCAAATACTAAACATTGTTCTCCTCAAAGACTACATCAGGTTAAACTACAGGAAAATGTTTCATCTGATATACTTTGGAGTGTTTTTCTTTTCTCTAAAGAGTATATTGAATATAGGCCAAAAAAGTTGTGCTGTCACTTTTTATTTCAAGTCATTACAATCAAGTTCGAGTTGTGTATCTGAGCTCCCATTTTGAAGAAAAACACCTTGTATTCACTCACATCTACTTGATTCAGCTCCAGTCAGCAGAGGGGATCAGATCATCTTCCCACCTACAGTACATCCTCCCCCAAGCTCTTGTCCTCACTTACATAAAACTAATTTCATGTGAGAACTCCCAACTGGTCTCCATTAAATGCACTGTAAATCAGAGACAACAGACTTGGCAAACTTTGCTCCACACCTGCCAAATATTTACTCATATATTACAATATTCATTCTCCTTCCTTATATTTACTCCTCAAAAATACCACCCCATCATCTCCTGAGAGTAGACCTCTCAGGTAAAAGAAATAATATTTTCACATTACAGGATTTCTTTGTTTAGCTGTTGTTGTTTATCACTGGCAGACTGTTGAAGCGGCTGCCTCTCTGCCTTTTCTTCTCACACTGTCCTGGTTTGACAAATTTTCCCTCTACTGTAAGGTGTTTATTCTTAATATATCTTCAGTTTGTATCCAGTGTAATCTTCATGAAATCAAGGAAGATGCACCATTTGATGCAAGAAAAAAATCACTTTGTTCAAGAAAATTGTTACAAATCAGCTTATGGTAACATTTGATAATGTAGGTTTCCAGTGAACGAAGCCTTAACTTGATGCTCTAACTATTCCACGCAAACTACATTTAGGTTTCTATTGATTATTTCCTCATTATTACATAAAGAAATATTCTGTGTGATTTCACCTGATGTGTGGAGTTTATGGAAAACGGATCTTACCCTGTTGGTATGTGTTTTATTTTGTTTTATTGGCACATGTGGGTAAAAGCGTGGTACGTGTCTTGAGTGTGTGTGCAGTTTTCTTGGCTTGCTCTGTGTGGCAGCTGAAGGAGCTGTCAGAACAACTTGACTTACGCTGCCTTGTGTCACTTTGTGTGGGCTGGTAATTTACTACAAATGATATTGCATTCTCTCTGTTGACAGCCTGCCAACGCTGTCAAATGGCAGAGCCGGAAAAGTCGTTTGTCAACTTCTTGCCTCCACAGATCCCCCTAATGCTCACTGCCATACCCCGCAGCTTTAAAGGTCAAGGACACGATGGCAGACTCACCTGGTAAATCTTTAATAAGTCAGAGCTGGCCCATCTGGAGTTCAGCAGTTCATACCAGAGCAACAGGGGAGGCTGCAGTGTGTCAGGAGGATCCTCTGAATGCTTCTGCAGCCAGTTATTCCTGTTTCCTTTTGCAAAAATGACACCTTCTGACAGCCCAGCTGTTGTGCCGATTTCATGCCCACAGGAAAGACGTGTAAGGTGATGCAATCATGATGTTAGTGTGGATTTCTCAGGAGGAAAATGGAAAGGGAAAAAAAGAGACATTTGCACTTAAACGGGTACCACGGTGCTCTGTGTAGAAATATGAATGGCACACTTGGTGTCAGAGTTTGTGTCTTTATCTGACAGGTGTTAGTGCTGAAGGTTACAATATGTACCCACTGCAACCACCCACACTAATGGTGTTTACTGCTAGACAGATCTTTCCAAAGCAAGGACGGAGACATCAGAACATCCTCCTCATTGCCGTCATAAATACATCGTAACCGTGGTAAATACTAAGCACCATGCAGTTCTCTCAAAGGCTGTGAAGGAACAATTTTATTTGCTTTTAAATGACTCAGAAAAGAGATGACTACTTCTACACCTGCACCTGCAGACTGAAGCTGTGAGATAGGATTCACATGTTCCATCTGCGATTAAAAGCTCAATAGTATAGTCTAGAAATTAGAATATTCAGCACTGGCGGAGTCAAGCAAGGTGACTTCATTGCATAAGTTAAATGATAAGCGACAGTAAATTCAGGTAGTGTGAAGGCAGCAGTGATTAACTGAGCCCAAAGCACTCCGTTTTTTGTTTTTTTTTAACAAGGTTGTGGAAAAAATAAGACAGAAAAAGGCAAGCTCATCTAACTGGCAGATGAATTGAAAGATAGAGTGAATCGACAGGAATTAATTACTTTTGTAATGTTTGCGGATTCATGGTGCCTCTTCCTCTTTATGTCAGTAGTAATTACACAGGCACCTATGGGAGAGGCAGGGAGGGAGATGAAAGCGCTGTGAAACCAGGACATGAACAAAGCCAGAAACAGAAAGAGGGGGCCAATGCTTGAACACCACGCCATGACAGGCAGCCTTTGGGGCTGTTTTATTCAGCTGCCAGGAGCTTTTTAGGATTCGTTTTATGTGCTCTGCCTGCCTTCCCACCCACCCACACGCCCACCCCTCTGGATGGTGCTCCAGATGATTTGTGTCCAGTTTGGCTTCACTCGAACCAACACAGCCTCTAAAAGCAGACACACTCTTCCTCCTTCTCTGCAATCAGCCCGCCTGTCTTGTGTTTGAGAGCTGTTAAACCTCTTTTCTGCCTGAGTGGGTTTGTTTGCATTTAAGTGAAAGGTTACTTCAGGTTGTACCTTTCAAAGATACATTTAAAATATATTTTAACACTTACAGTTTGATCTTTTTTATCTGGATTTTTCTTAGAGGGGGTCTCGAATGACAACTGTGTGACTAGTGAGAGCAGCAAATCATATCTTGTTTAAACATGTTGGACTTCATAGTACATGAATGAAAGAGCCCACCACAAAGGTGGTATTAGATGGAAAGCACTTGCAATTTCATCATTAAACCACAAAAATGAGCCGTTTTCTCCTTCTGTTTGCTATTTGGATCTTTTTCAACCTTTACAAATTAAGTAAATCCTTCTACCTTGTGGATCTTAATAACAAACTTGAGCTAATGTCAGCATGCTAACCTGCTGACTATGACAATGCTAACATGATGATGCTAAGTAGGTATGATCGTTACCATGTTAACCGTAGCATGTTGGCATGTTAATATAATATCAGTGAAGACAGGTTAGTGATGTGTATGATGTTTAGTTGTGAATTAAAGTCAATGACCCAAATTTCGCAATTTCATTCAAAACCATAACTGTGAACCTGCTGCAGGCAGAGGGAACTTCAGGGGATCACCAAAGTCATTAGGATTCCTCCTTTGGGCACCACAAATGTTTCACAGTTGTTGAGATACTACAGTCTGGACCAGTGGTGGACCGACAAACCTACCTTGCCATCCCTAACGCCGTGCCACTAGCATGAGTAAAAACCCTATATAATTGATTACGAGTTGGGGTTGATCACTGCTCCATTGATATAAGATGCTGTCCTGGACACCTGTATTGATCCTCATTGGAAAGTAACCTATTCTGTCTGGTACTTTCAAAAAATCAATACTACTCAAAGTCATTGAATCCTTATGCAGGGCAACATTCAGCGTGTCAGCAGTTAACAAACGGGCAGATGATTAGACATTGGATTGCACATTTTCATTCCTAATCAGTAATGGAAAAAGTACTCAGATCCTTTACTTAGGTAATAGTATGTAAGTAAAGTCTTAACAATTAAATTATTCACTATGCAGAATGGGGCATTTCAGAATAATGTTTATTGGATTATAATTATTGATATGTCCATCACTTTAATGTTGCAGCTGGTAATAGTGGGGCTAGTTTTATCAGGAGACACTTCACCTGAGTCAATGAATAAATTATTGACATGCGCACAATAAATTTGGAAAATGTGAATAATCTTTGCCAATTAGACCTGACATCCTGACATCATGGTATCATCATGGTATTTGAATGGGGTAGTAATGATTTGATGAAGAGAATGCTGAAGATCTGGATGTGATAATTGGACCTCTGATGAACTTGATCTGGGCCTGGATCTGATTAACTTGAGGAGGTGGAGGAGGGCCAACATGAATGGCTGATGAGATTGTGGCAAAATCTGGTTGGTTAAACTAAAGACTGAACGCCCATAGTCAGCTGATTAAAGGAGCAGGAAGACAGAGAGAGAGAGAGAGAGTTGTGAATCAATGAAGCTCAAAGATGATTTCCCCAAACTTCCTAAACTGAGTGGATTACTTCATTGGGATCAATTAAGTCTCATCTTAACCTATAATTATCCATCATGATTTGATTGTTGATTATATTTTGCATTATAAATCTGAATCTACAGGTAACTGAAGGTATTGAATAAATGTTGTGGAGTAAAAAGAACAGTATTTGTCTCTGAATTTTGATAGATAGATGTATAAAGTAACAGAAAACAGAAATACTCAAGTAAAGTACCTCACACTTTTACTCAACTTCAGTGCTTGAAAAAATGTAAATGTACTTTTCACCACTGTTCTCAATATATTGTCTGGGTGTGAGTCAATTCGTTCATTTTAGTCCAGACATTTAAGCAGTTTTTTTTCTGTAGCTTGTAATCATCTGCTGATGCAAAGACTTAGCACAAACACCAAACATTTCTGTTGTATTTAAACTTTCTATATACTGTATGTAACTTGATAAGATGTCCATTTAAAAGCCCCTGTAGGGATGAACACAGCTGAATTAAATTCAATGCACGGCACATCTGGGCTCTCAGAAATCCTTTTAGCGATGGTTGAAAGTCCCCATTGCTGGCACTCGGCTCCTGTGTTCTTCATCAGACCCAAATTTGTGGCATTACACTCGGAGAGCCATCTCATAAATGGATTTCGTGTTGTGTGTGAAG
Source organism: Lepomis gibbosus (assembly GCA_029875015.1). Lineage (NCBI taxonomy): Eukaryota > Metazoa > Chordata > Actinopteri > Centrarchiformes > Centrarchidae > Lepomis > Lepomis gibbosus. The sequence continues at coordinate 26,522 of JAPMOB010250320.1, read as the reverse complement.
CCTCATAGGGGAATCGGTGCACCATGTGGCCATCTGTCTTCTTGCTTCCAGCCTCCTGAGCCACTTTCCCAGAAATCAACACCCTGTGGTCTGAGTCACCCTCGCCATCCTGTCGTCTGCATTTATTGTTTTATTTTTTCCATTGAGCTCTGTATGCACTATCGAGTGTTTTTCCCCATGAGCGCATGCTGTGCTCTGTCATTAGCGGCATGTCATTCTGCAGAGGACATTACAGATGATGCCATACTTAAGAGCTTTTTCACTGCTGTACATTATCTCTAGTGAAGGACAAATGGCAACATGAGTGGGAAATGCCTGCACCTTCTTTCATGCTCGAAGATGATGTAATCAATGGTAGGCTATTGATACCTGACATCACAGCCTTTTTTTTATATATTTCAAGGACCAGTGCATCTGTACCTTCTTTTAGCACATTAGCTCAGCATCCTATTTATGACAGCTCTGTGCAAGATCAAATCTCAAGGCTCTTGAAGTGTGGGTGGAAGATACACCACCCACTGAAGCTGTGGAAAGATGATGCTTATCTCCTTTAGATGGTTGTGAACTAAAGGCTTTTTTTGTACTTTTGTACTGTTGTAACAGTGTTACTTCATTTAAAATGTTATAGGACCCAACGGAAACACCAATTCATAAACCCGAATGAATGCATATTTAACAAATATACATACAAATTGGGGCCCAACTAGGAACTATTTTGCTTATTTGTTTTCTTGCTGAGATGTAGCTAGAGCAGGCAACCAGTTAGCTTGGCATGAAGACTGGAAACGAGTGAACAGGTAGTTTGGTTCTCTCTAAACATAACAAAATAAATATACCAGCACCTCTGTGGCTAACTAATATATAAAAATGTAAAAATAGAATGAAACATACCTCTTACAGAGAAAAAACACATTCTGTGAAAAAATATGAGCTGGCAAAATGAATTGAAAAGCACTAGTGATGGAGCTGGATTTCATCAAATGTTTTCATTTCCAATATTAAATAAATATTAATACTGATATTATCACTTTATCAGTGACTATCCTTCTCAGCACCAAGCCATGTTCTCTTCCATCTGCTGGCTGCCAGGAAGGACAATGACTGGCCACACATGCCAGTGGAGTCACAAGCCAAACTGGCCAACTCCATTTAGATCCACAGACCAAGTTGGCCTCCCTGTGGAGTGGCACTTGGATATTTAGTGTGCCCACTGTTCTGCTGCTAATTGTGTAGCAGCAGAGGTTGCTCTGGCAAATGAGTCCCTCCATCACGCCATTGTGTTTTCCTGCTTTACCAGTGACAGCATAAGCCTGGAGGGACAAGGCCGGAGCAAACAAGAACATATTTTGACTGCATGGCTTTTGCTAGTCTTTTTTGCATTATTATTTTTTGGGCTTGGTTATATGTCACTTTGACACATTTGGCATTCAGTACAGCATCTGGTAATTAGACAAATGTTCAGTTAAATGCACCATAGTAATTACATTACATAAACATTATATTCTAAATAATTCTCAATCTATAAAAACACCTGCATTTGCTACTGGTTGCCTTATGTTCATAGACACTTTGACTAGCTGGTGTGGCCTCCAGGGGGCACTGTTGTATCAGGCTAAATCCCACTGTAAGAGCTCAAGGAGAAGGGAAGTGGCATGTCTCTCTACCACCCTATCTGTGTTTGCGTTCTCACTTTGTTAGACAATGGCACTATATTCTTATCCAATCTAACCTCCACCTGGAGAAAGAGAAGGATTGCAAGGCACTTACACTGCTGCAGCAAATTAAAACAGAATCCGATTATAGAAAAGCAGATAACACTCCCACAATTCAATACTACCAATGTATGACCAAAACAGGAAATATGGTACATGTTGACTGGAGGAGATATATCATTTCAGAGTGGGATAATTTAACAGTTCTCTGTTAGGTTAGTCCATTAATCGATACCACGCGTGCTAATTGAACTGATGAGCTCATTTGAATTACAGCTGAATTACTGGAGGAATGTTGATCCCGGTAAGAACAATATGTCCCCTGATCCCAAGCCAGGAAACAGCAGACTTTTAGGCATATGTAATTAGTTAGAAGTTACATATGTTGTCCATGTTTTAGAAGCAGAGCTAGAAGCTTTCACATAATGCATAATGTGCTGTATAATTTCCTTGACCTTGCCCTGCCAATTTTATTGCATCGCTCTCCTCAAAATCTTTGATTGGCCTGCCCCTCATGTCTCAGCCCCACTCGTTTCACTGCCAGTTAAACCCACTCGTCCTCAGGTATTTGAATATTGATATCATCTTTCACTTTGTTATTTGGCCTCCTTCTCTCCTCCCGTCCTTCATTACAAATGATCTCTCAGCACTAATGAGTACATGTCTAAAAATACCCTCCTTGTCCAGAGAGCTGGATGTGTTGTGGTGCGTATTGGGCTTTAACAGATGTTAATAGTTATGGAACATCAGAGGGGCGTAATGAATAGAGGCAGAGCTACTCTAACTTCTTTTAGAGGGAATATTTTAATATTCAACATGCATCCGCACCAACCCACTGAAATTCCGTAGCCGTGGATTTGGTTTAGACGCCCCCCTACTGCCCTCCTGGCTACCTTTTTAACATACCGGTGGTGTTCTCTGTTGCCATGGTAATACTGCATGACCTTTCCTGGGAGGTCGAGCTCATGCCAGTGTGTTGCTCGAAAGATTTAATTCCAGCTTTCAACCCATTGGTGGTCTTTGCAGTTGAAAACGTTTTCCGGTTTGACGGGTGAGGGAAATGTTTCAACTGGACTTGTCTTTGAAAACGTAAGGTGATTGATGGAACCGTCACCGCCCTCCTGTAATTAACTGACAGGGTCCCCTCATTGCCCGCATGAGGTCCAGTGAGAAATGTGTGGACATGTCCATGTTTGCTTTTGTCAACTTTCTCAAAGCAGGACACAAAGAAGCATAATACTTGAATCAAGTTTATCTTTACTTGAATGGCAGTCAATAATGGAGAGGTTACAACCCAGACAAACCGCTACTGTAGGCTAGTATTTATTCAGTGGCTTTAGTTCAGGATATTACCATTAATTTGGGTGTAACAAATTAATGGTAACGTGAAATGCTTAAGGAATAAATAATTAAATGAACAAATAGTTAAACATTTTGGAAAATATGTTTCTACCCCTTTAAATTGTTAGGGTGCTTCTCTCCATGATTGGTGTTGGGGTTCAATTTAGGTTAATGTGTGGTTTTGATTAGATGTCAAGCAGATGACTGGTAAGTGATAAGGCAAAACTGGGATCAGGCTTTCAGTTTGGGTTATGCTAAAGGTTGGGCTCAGGCCTAGATCCTGGAGGCTTGTTAGTTTATCTTAGCACAAGGATTGGAAACAGGGGGAAGCAGATAGCCTGGCTCTCAACAAAACCAATGAACACATTGTATTTGATGGTTACAGAAATGTAAATAAAGGCTGTAATTTAAGCTGTGCTGGAACTATTTTGTGACTACCAACAGTTGGGCACATTGACTTCCCATGGGCTTGTCACCTTGAGGTTTGTATGCAATATGCACTGGAACAGCAGACACTGCACATACCAGCTCTGCGAATCGATAAAATGTTGTTTGTGTAGAAATAGTTTCAGCACATAATTACAAATCGACATTCTTACATTTCTGTTTGTTTATGGATCAAAGTTATGAGATATAACCTGCTTCCAGCCTTGTGCTAAGCTAGGTTAAATGCAAAGACTTTTCAGACTGAGTTTCAGACCACTAAATTTCCACCCAAATCTCAGACTCATCCAGTGATTCATTACGCCCATTTTCCACCATTTGAAGAGTTGATCAATCAGACCTTTGTAGGCATAAGACCTTTGTAAGAATAAGGCTATCATCTTCCAGCATACATCCGTGAAAAAATGGCCACAAAACTGGTGACAAGAGTAAATGAGATCTAGATATGTTGTAAGCCAATTTATAGAAATAAAATCTCTCAAAATTTTAACAGCTGCTAGCAACAGCTGCAACCGCTACCATGTTGACTGCAAATGACATTGCTGGAATGCTATGGGCTAGGTTTTTTCTACTGATACCAGAATTTTAGCTGGGCCACTAGCATGGATTCAGGGATTTTCAGCCTCCTTCCATGATCAAAGTGCTAAAGTGTTGTCCTTTTCGGCCAATAAGATTGGAATAGCTAAACACCGGCTGTGGACAAACTAGTCATGGGTTTGTCTGAATCAGGCTCAGTTGATGAGTCGCTAGGCTTTTAAAGGCAGACAGCAATAATGACACTTTACAAACATGGACATTAAACAGTGATGCACGATGACTCTGTGGCCACATGGGAAGAAACTCTCTGGATGATTTCATCAGGCCCATGAGTTCATTATGACAAGATGAGAAGTGCCAACTCAGCAAAATGTTTGTAGCATGAGAGTCATGAGAGTCAGCTGTAAGCGGGACCCCACACCCTTTCCTCCCTCCATGAGAAACTAAGAGGAGACGTTGAGATCAGATCTCCCCCCTGTTCCTGCCCAAGGGTTCGAGTCTAATTCAGAAAAGATGTTGGATGTTCAACAGTCTCCTTTTCTTATTTGCAGTGCAGATCTAGATGAAAAGGTGGCGAGCGGCAGAAGCAGACCTCTCGGGAGGGGGTTTGTTAGATATTACAATCTAAGCTTCCTCCAAGGCCAGGGTCAAAGATGGCTCCTATTTGCACCTTATTTCATGGCCAGGAAGATAATCGACCCACGCAGAGTCCATCTGGTTCACATGGAGGTCTTGTTTAAGAATTGCCTTTTGTAGCACGCAATGCAGCACAGCTCGCACAGCCCTGAAATTAGAGGCAAATAGGAACTGTGAGAAAGAAAACAAAGAAGGATGGAAAGTAACTTCAACTTCAGCAATGTAACCAGATGAAATCAAAATTAATTTCTCTCAGCTTAGTGGGCCCAGGTTTACAGACTGCAACATGTGACAATCTCATGAGTTTCCAGGCCTCGGCTATCAGTGAGTCTGTTGTCTTTGTACAGTCTTGTTCAGCGTGATAATGCCAGTGTATCCTCCCCTTCTGTCCTCATGGTCTGCTTTGTGTCCTTCACAGGCGGTAATCAGATACAGTGGGCTGATTGTGGAACAAACGACCCGGGGCAGTCCAGCTGCACAGGAGTATGGTTTCAACCCTTAAATGATGATGTCACCCACTCCCATGTGACAGGGCTCGGTTACACTGTCAGATCAATTATTCACAGCGTTTAATTGGATCAGCTGAATCCAGATCGCTTGGGGGATCCATTTCCAGTAACAGCAGCTGCAAATAAACCCTGAGCCAGCACACAGGGCATAAGGCTCCAGATCAATATCTGCAGACTAAAGCACACCTCACTGACTTTATAAAAACTACCCAATTGACATGCAAGTTTGCTTCAATGGAAGGAAATAATCCATATGTGAAAGTATACATTTCCTTTTATTAGATTAATGTTGGCTGTTCCACACTCCAACATAAGAGTGGAGAGTGGAGGTGATGACCTCAGTGTGTTGGTTAAGGCCGGTTTGTGATGATGCTGCATTCATTAATCACACAGTTGTGTACAGTGGCGTTCACAGCCTCTTAGTCATCAGATATTCCCCTGGCCTCTGCTCTGCTCCCGCCTCCAACTCTCCCAGTCAAAGGTGGCCTTTGTACAGCAGGAGGGGGGGCCGTCAGAGTCGACCAAGACAGTCCTACTCCCCCCATTTTTACTGGGTTTCAGGATACAGTTTAGAGAGCCTTCCATTCACAAGGTGGGGATCAAAACACAAGGCCTATATCTCCGTGGAAGGGGGAAAAGAGAAGCCCATTCATCTTCAGTCTTAGGATGGTAGTTACACATGCAAAGGTCTCAGGAAAGTTATTTACAATTAAACACAGTCTCCTTTGTTTGCACATAAAACCCACAGTGTTTATCTAGTCCTTTTTCAAATGTTCACCACCTTACAAACTATTTATTCAGCATTTGTTTCATTTATTTAATACCTGACTTATATGACCTTGTCAACAAGTAATCCAATGTACATACAACTGGTCATGTTAGTCATCGAGAGCCTGTAAGTTGCTGATTGAAAAGATTTATAAAGCCCCAGGTACCCATGATCATGAAATTACCCTGAAGGCATGAATACATCTCTTTCATTCCCTCCATGTATGCACTCTTATGCCACCTATAGAGGCAGAACTCACAAAGTCCTGAGTGTCTTTTGGCAGGTTTTCAGACATGTTCTCGGGTAAAAGGGTAACAAAAATGAGCCTTGCTGTGACTCCATTCATGTCATATTCTTTGACTGGAGAACATTGCCTTCTTTGACCCTCATAGACTCGGCATCAGCTCACACCTCACTGCTCAGCCTCAGGCGTCCCCATAAGCCTATTGCACTCATTGACCTTTTAAACACTAGCAGCACATTTTTGAAGCACTTCCATGAAAATTTTTTTAGTATACATCTTTATAACATCAAATCTACAGATTCGAGAGGTTCCTTTTAACATCAGCATTAGCATTGGTCCAAAAGGGAGCTAAACATGATTAAAAATCAATGGGATTTCTGCATGGATCAGAGTGAGCACAGACAGTGCTGATCAATGTTTCCAAGAGTCTAATTCTATTAATCATATGTGCCGAGAGGGTGAGGGCTACCTCAGTATACAACCAGCAGTTCAACAGGGCACACTGACCTTGTGACTGGTGACCTTCGCTGTGTTTCTCCTCAACTTGAGGGGACCTGCTGTGGAAATTCAGCTAATCGGCTTTGTTCACTACTCAACTGCAGCTCTAATAAGCCTATTGATCTGGATACGCATTGATCCGGTGTTCAGGCTGGAGCCTGGCTGGGTTAGCCGGTTGTGTGGGTAAACGGTGGGGGGCCTTTTCTCTTCCTTCAAATTGGTATTTAGGTTATTTTTAGGGAACAAAGCACAGTTTTCTACAAGGATTAGCTTAGCTTCACTCTTAGCTAGCTTAGAACAAGAAAACATGTGCTCACTAGGCCGTGAAGTGCTTAACATCACACACAGTGCCTTTACGCCTTGCATCTGTGTCATTGTGCCTGCCTATCTGTATGCAAGTGAGGACATCTCAGTGATGAACAGCTCACAGCATATGGCTTTCACATTACTGAAAATGCTGAGGATGGTAGGCGTGGGACAGTTTACATATTCAATATATGTATATGATGAAAGGGGCATTATGTTAGGTCAGCAGAGACACCCCTGAGGAATTTACTGGCTGGCTTTGCAATAATAAAGCGGTGTCTGAAATGCTGCGTTTGTCAGAAGCTGCTGTTCATTCATGTTATGAAATATGTGTTTCAATTTTATGCTTGACTGGTCACAGTATGCAGCATAATGTTTAGTAAGTCATAAGGGACATCATATATGGAATGGTGGGCTTGTGCTGGTACAGTGCAGTGTGAACATTTTCCTGGTTTCATGAGTACATGCCCTGAATTGCTCAGATACACTGGTTGTGTGGCTTAGTGATGGAAATCTTGTTTTGTTAGTTGTTTGCTCTGTTCACTACTTTCCATGCTGAAATATCTTAACAACTGTCTCTGATTGCAGTGATATTTGGTACATACATTAATGGGGGCCATAAATGTATGTATCACATATTGTTAACCATTGAACTTTAATCTAGTGCCAGCAAACATTTGTGGTACTAGTGAAATGTCTGGATCTGTCTGAATGGATTGCCATGAAATTTGGTGCAGATATTTGTGTCCCCATCAGGATGTAATAACTTGTGTCTTATTTAACTTTCCACATCATCAGGTCTAGCTTTTCCAAGTGTTCAATACTTTATGACCAAATGCCTGCAAAACAAATGCCATTCCCATTTGACTAAAATGTGCTATGCTAATAGCAAATGTTAGCAAACTAACACACTCAACAAAGATGGTGAACATTATACCTGCTAAACATCTTGTTGTGAGATGTTAGCATGCTGACATTAGCCTTTAGCTCAAAGCCCTGCAATGCCTAAGCACAGCCTCATGGAAATGGCTGTAGACTGTTCAACTTCAGAAAACAAAAAGTAGAAGCCACATTGACCATCGTTTGATGCTGTGCTGAGAGAGTTGGTGAACTCATGACTAATGTTAAACGTGACAAAATGTGCTGCCTATTTCTGACCACTTACATAAACATTTGCTGTTGCGCCCTGAGCCCTGACAAGTCTATTTCAAAGCATCCTGCCAGAAAAGGCTCTGGGACTGGGCTGCTGTCAGTGCTGCACACAAATCCTGGGAGAATCCTAAAAAAAAAAGAATTACTCAGAACAGGGTCGCAGCCAGGTTTTTATAAAGAGTGAGGTCCTAGTCATGCTAGGGGAGTTTCGGGGCAAGGCTCCCTGAGGTTGTGCCCTAAACTACCTGACAAGTGTTCTAACACTCTTTACTCAAGACCATCCAAGCAATAAGCCCTCGCGTAAAAGTTACACGTGGCATTTTAAATTAGGTGGCTGCTACACCCACCAACACAAAGAAAGAAAGAGGTGAAAGATTACATTTTGATTGAAATGTATTTCTTTGCCATTGTCTGCTCAACAGATTCAAGGAAGTTGAATAAACTAGTTGAAAGGATACATAGGCCTAGTATTATGCCCTTTTAATAGAAATAAAATATTGTAAATGTAATTTACGGACTTCTTTTAATGATAAAAATGAGGTATCACTCTAACAATTTGGTAGTAATTACTGGATGGACAACTATCTATATGTGCCTCATTTCCTGTACATTTCCTGTCCAGAAAGATTATGAGACATGAAGGTGCAGCATTAGAAAGCAAAAGCAATTAGGAAATCTTGTCACTCCAAAATCTTTAGACCCCAGAAGAGACTGACTTCTCTCTCATCTATTTGAATATATTTATTTTGGACATTAGCCATATGCTTGATGCTATCCTTCATCACTACAAACCTCGCAGCAAAGCTTTGTTTATTTGACACACATTTTATAAATAAAATAGCAAGAATGGAAATACCAGTGCATAAGACAATTCACAGACAGCGATTGTTTATTCAAAGCTGCTGCTGTGCATTGTAAAATTAATATAACATTTATGTACATATGTATTTCTTAGGAAATAATTAGGCCCGGATCTCAGTGACCTCATAGCTGGCTAGGTCCATGACTCAGAGACTGATTGGCCAGGGAAATTAATTTCCTCTCAAATTCAGCAGCCACACCTTGTTTACTCATGGCTGTGCTCCCCTTTTCTTCAGAGGGAAGATGATTGCTGCCTTACATACTGTAATTCAGTCATCATCATAGCTCTGATGTTAACAGCACTTCCTCAGACAAAAAAATTACTCAAGTCTTTCGTAACAAACATGACCTGACAGGAGTAAAGGCTGAGATAAGAGAGTGAGGGTAGTCAGTGCTGACATTGGGTTAAATACATTTTAGTTGCAGAAGTGAATTAGGGCAAAAAGGGAGCTCAAATGGAACAGACAAGCCACGGTTCCTCCAGGGCGATTATGAAACCAGCCTTTACAGTGAAATGATTCTCTATTCTGATGTTTTCATGAAACATTTCTATTTCTGGCCTAGCATCCCCTCACCATTGCTAACCAAGCATACAAACATCAGAACATACTCAGCACACTGGACATCACTCCGAGGCTTATTGTGGATGGCAGATGTAGTCAGCCAAACATGCAAAGAGTGAATAACAGTGTGTTTCTCTGATGAGGGGACATGCACTCTCACACATGAACATGCATGCATGCACAAAGTGAAAGTAAAAAAAAGTAGAGGCACTTTCTGAATCAGTAAGACTGAGAGAAGCAGAAGCAGATGTCTTTTATATTTTGTATATATATTGTATACACACACGCCCAGGCACACTGTTCAGCCCTTTTCCTGGTGTTCACATGAAAAACTGTAATCGGGGTTGAGTAACATTTGCATTGCGTAATTCTTCTTTGTTTTCTCCAGGGCCGATGTGGAAACTGTACTGAACAAAAAGTCATACAACAGCTATGTCTAATTCCACTCCCGTCTCCCACAAAGCACAACAACAAATCCCCCCTGCACACACACACTCTCTCTCTCGGCCCTGTGGCAACAAATACTTCATGTTCGTCTTCCCTTACATAGTGAGATCATCAGTCCGTGTGTGTATTTGCTGCAAATATTCTCAGCTCCCCCAGCCAAGTCTGCCCTGCCCCCGTCAGACAGCAAAACGCTTGCATGTGTAATTTTTGGCCCGGAGGGTTGACGAACGAAAAGTAACAGTTGGTGTGCATGTGTGCGCCGTCTACTTGTGCCAACATGTTTTCTGTTTCTCTTATTTGTAGATGTGTGTGAGTCTGGAATGCTTTGTGTTTCTGGATAGCAAATCTCCAAGTGCTCTCTAGCCGCTGCCTCTAAGCAGGGTCAGAGGTTGCGCCGCATATTGTCCCAATATGGAAACCGCTCTTCCAGCTCTGCAGCACAAAGACTGGCCACACTGAGCTCTTTGTCGTGACTGCCAGAAACCCAAGTCAGGTCAACAACACTGCCTCTAAACCAATTAACAAAGGATTTTTCTTTTGTGTCCCAAATACACACATATAATCATGCATTTTCTACAGCGGTTGCAGTAAAAGCATAAAAATACCTCTGAATCTCTCACTCTTTTGTCTGTCTATAATCTTTAAAATAGCATTAGAAAGATCTGGCTCAGCTCCAGCTGTTATGAGAGGACAGAGAGGATGGGATGGAGTTGCTAGGAAGAGGGTGGGGGGGCGGATGGAGGGAGGGCTACAGAGGAGGAGGGGTATCTGTTGTAAAATCCTGTTATGCAACCCCTTCTATGTGGCTGGCGTATTGCATCTGTTAAAAACAGAGGAGAAAAACAGCTTTGCAATTAGCGCTCGGTGTCCTGAGGGTCCTGGTCTCCCCCAATCACATCGCTCTGTCCTGTTCTCCCCAGCGTGCGTGTTGCTAAGCAGATGATGTGACTCGGGAACACACACTGCTATTCTTATAGTGTCGCCGTGGAGCAGACACACTGATAGCAATGCTCTGACTCTGCCTGCCTGCGTGCACGGTGATGTTTACTGGAACAGACCGGTCTTGCAAATTAAACCAAGCTGGGTTGTTGTTTTCTCTACCTCGGCTGCTCCCATAAGTCCTGTGAAAGTCGGAGATTTGGACGAGTCTATTATTTCTTATGTTTTGGGCACATTCAAGGTTTACAGCAACTTGGGGTGTGGTCTCTATACACGGGTGCTTCCTCTGTGGTGAACAGGGTGTTTATGGGTCTGGCCCTGTTTCCTGACTCAGATAAGGACCACCCACTAAGGCCTCATCACTCCAAATCCGTCGGCAGTTAATGATCTTTGGGGAGGCTCCAACATTCTTATAGTGGAGCAGTGATGTAATTACTCAGCATTTATCAAAGTCTCCAGTAACATGAGCACTAAGAAAACCATAAACAGTAATTTATTATAAGAGAGAAGTGTTCCCTTTTGCTTGATGCCTTGTTAACATACCATTTTATATACTGTGGTAACAGTTTTCATTAATGCAACATGGAAGAATGCGTCCCCTCAGGGCAACCAGTTAAGAGGGGAAAAATATGTCAGGTTGAGAAAACCTAGCTCTGGCAAGGCCTTTTATCTTCATTGTTCCACTAATTGTTATAGAGTTCTTTTCAGAGGTTAATCCGAGCTGAAACTAGGCGTGTGTGTAATCAGAGCCTGAAAAAATTGGATATTGAGGTTGTTAAATTAGGTCAGGCAGCACTAAAATGATGCCTCGCAGAAGCACTCAAGAGAAGGAAAATGCTCTATCTGCTGGTTGTATAAGAAGAAGAGGACGCAGAGGCTGTATTTCATTGTTTCACATGGCCACGGCTAATGGTCTCCATCCCGAGTGTGAATGGAAGGTATTTGTGTGAGAGTGTGATGCATTATTTAAGAGTAAACACGGTGGAGACAGAGAGGCCCAGCGGTGGTGGGGTAGTATTGATTGTGACAGGCCAGAGGAGACATGCACACCTCTCTTAAGTGTCTGGGGCTTCTCACAATGCCCCCACAAATCAGCTTTTATTGCTTCAGCTTTGGAGTCTCCACAGTCAGCAGCCTATCAGGCAAAGCAGCTTAGCAGAGATGGCCTGTGGCAGTCCCACAGTGAGCCTTAACGCTATCAATCGATCATTCATCACTAGTCCCCTAAGAAACAAAAACAAGCAGCCAAAAGACAACCAGGGGAGGGAGGCGGGCAACTGAGCTGGACTCTGTCACACAGCTCTTGGCTGGGTGGAAAAACCCTGTCAGGTTTTATTTGGGAACAGTCCAGGTCCTGTTCTGTGCAGCACAAATTGAAACATTTGAGGAGGAGAGGGAGAAGAAAAGTAATGAGAAAAACTTTCTGAAAGAGGTCGAATGAAATGTGGCCCCGCTGTGCCCCCCTCTTCTACCCGCTCCCTCCCTCCTCCAGCCCTCCTGCACATTCCTCTCCCCTCAGCAGATCTGGCATGCCCCACAGGAGGCGGCAGCAGCAGCAGCACAGTAATCTTTGCAAAAGGGCGGATTTGAGCGGCCGCCAGGGCAGGCGGCCAAGTATTTCTCATTTGGAGCTGGCCTGGAGATGACCCTCCTGTTGGAGCCCCACTCTCAGGAAAAACAAAAACGCCAGCACCGAGTAAGGGAGCGCCTTGGCAACGCTGGAGAGCCGGGAACAGACTAGCAAAAGGAAAACAGGGAAACCGCAAGCCTGCTCTCAGGAACATCTGCACCGCCTTCCTGTGTAAAAAAGGAGGGGGAAAAAATCAACTTAATACTGTCTGCATGAGCCCAAGGGACTTAACAAAAACATGGGAGGGCTGTGTTTCATTCTTTTTTTTACTTGGAACTCTGTCTGCAAGTCTTTTTTTTCCTTTGTCCATTTCCCTCTCTGTCTAACAATTTCCCGAGCCCAACACTGCCCCCCCTCCATCCTCTCTCGCCCTCCATTGAGCTCTGGCCTCTTGCACTTTCAGTGGATGCCCACCCTTGGCTTGGGAGGAGCTGGTCTGGGTCCCTGTTATGCTTGCTCAATGATGGATGGACAGGAAAACTAGGAATTCAAGTCCAGCATTCCTGCTTTTACAGTGGGGTGAGCGGGTGGAGGGAATAGCGGGGGAATTCCTGAGCGTCTTTGTAATCACTATATGTTTGACAGCACTGCAGTGACCTTCATTCAAACTTGCGGTCAGCCCCCAGTGAAGAATGCCCAGTAATTATCTGGGTGTTTCTTGCAAAAGTAACAGAAAAAGGCAGCTTCCAGAAAAAAGTGAAACAGAGAAGGAGAAGGGCAGGACATGTGGAAATGTTTGGAGACTTACAGGCTTTGCTAGTCAGACCTAAGACATCAAATTCCACATGCTGGGTTCAGATATCGTGTCTGTATGCAATGTTTGCTGCCACACTCAGCCCTTACTTGGCCACTGGGCCAATAAGACGCCCCTGTGGCCAGCTTTTAGAGGGAGAAAGGGACAAAAACAAAGAAAGCCCTTATGTTTTCCCTCCGAAACCCGTCGCTCACCCCCCCCCTACGCTCCCATACACACCACTCCATAAAAAAAAACACTCCAGTAAAAACTCATCACACATCTGCCAAATCCACTGAGGCCTGCCTCCAATTATCCGCCCACCACGCTGGAATCCCAGGAAGGCTCTGTCCGGCAGAGCGTTTGATGTTGCCACGCAACATTTGACAGAGAACAGGGCGGCTTTGAAAATCTGAGTGTAAACTTGCCTGCCAAGTTTGACGTGAAGAAAGAGGGGATGGTGGTGGTGGGGTAGACAAGGAAAATGCCACTAGATGGAAAGCAGCTGCTGACGGCTGGGAAACATTGCTTTAAATGGGCCCAAATGTGGTGGAGCCCTACCAAACCTCAGCCAAGTGGTCAGCATTTACCCTTCTGAGGGCTTTTGCTGATGCGTTCAGAGGAGAAGTAAAGAGCAAGTTACGAAAGCACTTGTGCAATTCAAAAATGTATTTAAATTTTGGGGTCAAGCACCTGAAATAGGATTTAGCTATTAATTGTTGTTTGTAAATGCAGCAACTGAAATGCAGGAAATAAGTGGAAAAGTGCTGTTGACATGCTTTCACTTCAGTCTTATTTATATAACGCCTAGACTGTACTTTATAATAATACTTCCAAACAGGTTAAATATCACTAATTTTTGTTTAATTGTTTAATTGTCGTGTCCCTTCCAATTTAGAGAACAAATCTAGGCCTTTGGATCATTAAAGCTAGGGTAGGCAAATAATATTAGATACATTTTTGTTTTATTTGTTGAAATTTTCAATACATCCCAGAATGAGTGGACTAGCTCTATCTGAATCATCTTTCACACTAATTATGTTTTCAGAGCACAATGATGAATGTAACGTGAAACTATGTCTGAACGCTGTGAACCTCCCGAGGCAAATGAGGTCACTCGAGCTCCAGTTTGTTTGGAGTCTTTCCCCTTTACAGCATCAACACGATGATCTGGAAAAGTGACACCTGGGAGGCATGACTGTCATGAGAAGCAGTGGCACCGCTTCACGTAAAGACCCGCCCACACCTCAGACACAAAGGAAAATAAGTACAGCAGAGGAGCTGCATTCTTTCCCACAATTACAGGTAGAGCGAGGTAAGGCAAGCCAGATTAGTTGCAGTGCAAACAAACGCCATCATGCACACACACAAACACACACACCTCAATCTTTCATTGCTGTCAGGTTAAAATGTCACACCTTTGAAATGTAGGCTGAGGCTGTGACCTGATTTGAATTTTTAGATATTAAATAATTTATTAGGTATGTCTAAGGCCCAGGAAACTTATATGTCGTTTCAAACTAAAATAATCCAAAACGGAAGTTACATGTAGACACACCTGTTTCCCACGCTGTTTGAAGAGTTCCACTATCTGTAAGCAAATGAGGATTACCCGAGTCAACTCCCCGACATTCAAACAAGCTTTCACTGCTTTGTTTAGTATAATCACCTGCAAATGACTAGTCCTGAAATAAAATGCCAGTGAGTTGTAAGGCTGTCAGTCTCGATTGTGAGCATCATGTTCACTGGTAATAAGGCAAGGTCAGATCACATGGTGTGAGAATATCATTCATGACTTGCACAAAACAGCAACTTGAAGCTGAGCGATGACACACCCACTGTTGTCTCCTGCAGGATAGAGGCAGTAGTGATACATGACGACCCCGTGACTCTTTGTCTCGCTCCATTTAAGCTGTAGATAGTGTTACACACACTCTTCCGGACCAGAAAAGATCACATTGTCTCCTTTGACGTACAGGGCCGCATTATCCGTTCAAACAGGTCCAATTCGCCACAGCTCACACAGACAGTGGCCTGTTCGTCAGGGACGGCACGTATAACACATGCAACATGTGACTCGCGTGGTGACACGCTGAACACATTAACATGAAGAGTAACAAAGAAGTGGGCTTGGACACAGAGGGCCTCTTTTTCCAGAAGCCAGAAGAGGAGTGATGTAGGGCTGCAACTAATGATTATTTTCCTTAATTAATAAATTATATGTCTCTGAAATTTTCAGAAAATAAATGTCTGATCAACAGTTCAAAACCCAAAGATATTCCAGATAGAAATATAAAACAGAAATGTAGAAAATATTCACATTTACGAAGCTGGAAGCAGCAAAATATTGGCATTTCTGCTTATAAAGTGACACTCAAAATGACCATTTCTTATCAAAATAGTTGCTGATTGACTTTCTGTTTAGTGACTAATTGATTGATCAACTGTTCATTCAGCTCTATAGTGATGCATTGTAGGCCCACTATTGGAGTGTGAGAATTATACTTTTTGATGTATTGTAAAGTCAGGCTTGTGTGACGTTGCAGCTTTCCACCTACATCCTCTCACTGGATACAAAATGGCCGAAGCTATCCGTGTGTCGTGAGGGGCTTTCTCTTAGCTGAAAGAGAAATAAATAAAGAAGTAAGCAAATCATGTTTGAAAGGATTTACCCAAAGGGCATCAGCTGACTGTCTACAGCTGCTTTTGGCCCCTCGAGTGGTCTCCATGGCAACAGTCTTTCCAAATCTGGCCACCGCCAGCTTCGCTCCATCATAACAACTAATCCCATTGATGCGTCTCTGGAATGCGTTGGCCTGTTTCTAGGGGAAACCTGAGGCCATTTGCGCAGCTGCTCGGCGCTGAGTGAAGGTACAGTTTCAGTGTTGACTTCACCACACAGAAAATAAAAAGGTGCGCTTCTGACAGTCTCACTGCCACATTTGAAAAGCTCAGAAAAATCTCTATTAATTTAAGTCTGCTGGCCTTCAGTCTTCAGATTTTTAAATATGACTTTTCTCTCATTTATAAAATGCATAACTCACTGAGACTTCAGTGCTCTTACACCTACACCCTACAAGATACTGTTTGAAAATGAAAATATGTATTTAAGCCTGTGCATATTGTAACTATTGGCTTTTTTGAGGGTTTAAAAGCAATTTAGCAACAATCCGGCTGCATCTCAATCATCTGACACTAAGCTTTCCACTCATTAAGATGTAATTGCTGTTGTCAAGCAACTGACACATCGTTGGTCAGAAATTAATTACTTCTCTGTGTAAAGCAGCCTCTCAATAATAAGTCAGTGTGTAAATAAAGACTTAGGGGGGCCTTGAAGTCATACTAGTCAGGCCGAGGTACATACTGCGGATCCACAAAAGGATGACTGACAAATTAGGAAGCCTAATGAGAGAAAAACTTACGCCAAAGCAATTCAAAGATGTTTTTTTAGTGCTTTGACACGTAGTAATTTCTGTGTGTACAATTAATGAAATGATTCAGATCTCTGGGGAGAGCACATTAAACTCTGTTGCTCCTTTTTTTAGTGTAAGCAATATGATTGCAGCATGAGGCTAAGGTAAATATGTGTCACTAGGAATCCCATTGGGAGCGATGAAGTCAATCCTACGTTTAGGAGTTTATTCATGGTGTGTAGAGCTTGGCAACGATTCTGTCTGCTTACATGGGAGATAGACAGATAGGGCCTGATATGGCTGCTCTCAGCTAGCTCTAAAAGCATCTCTGGAAACATAAGTCGTAATATTGAGTTACTCTAATCAGCTACTTCATGCTATTGATCTTGTTTCCCTCACTGGCTGCTTGAGCAGTGATTGGATGTGCACAGAACAGTATGGTCTTTGTGTGAAGTCCTTCCCCCCATTCGACCTCCCTTCATCCGTCGTGGCCAGTAACCCAAGCTTCGAAGTCACAAGCTTCCCTCCTTCCCCCGCCAAGCAGGTAACAAGACCAGCTGTCGCCATGGTTACAAGCCACAACCAGTCTCAAGATGGGGGAGGAGGGGAGGCCGGGCTCCAATCACAAGGACGACTTTATCACATCCACCATCAGCTCGCACACGCAGCCAATCTCTTTCTCTGTGCAACATTTCTGCAATACAAGATTCAATCACCTCTGCCATTCTGCTAAACGGCGTATATATCGGGAAAGGGAGAGACGGACCGCGGCTCAGAATAGCATGATTAACAGCCTTTAGTGGAGAGCAAAGCTTTCGCTACCAGTTTCTGTGAGTCAGCTGTAGATCCACACAGGCCATCTGGCTGCTAACTCACTAGCAAAGCTATCAGCCAAAAAGAGAAAATATGTAGGCCTAAAGGGTGTTATGAAATGACGAGGGCCCAGCATTTTCACAAGATTTTGGTTTGTTTTTTCCCTGTGTAATATTTTTTCACTTTCATATGTGTTTATAGAAATTAAATCTCTGTAATTCACCAATAACCTAAACTTCTGGGTAAGACATTATTTTAACCATTTATAAGCAGTGTACAACTAAAGCTTTATAATGCACTCTTATGCAACCTAGTTATAAGTAGATTTAATCTATTATGAATGTATATATAGCTGCAGTACAGATAAATGTTCCTTGCATTGGTCTGTCCACCCATCCATTCATCTAAGCCCAACTCTGTTAGACTGTTGCCATGGCAACTGGGAGAGTGAGCCAGCTCTGAAATGTGATTCGTCCATAAAATTGCAATAAATCCTATTCACATGGATTCCTCGTCGCCACCACAGCATGTGAAGAGAATACACGTCGATGTGTAAAGCTGATCTAGATTGAGGGTTTAATATAAGCGGTGGGGATGTATAAATTCCTATCAGCTAATTGTTCAGGTGTTTTTACACAGTCATAGTCGGAGCATCTTCCATCCACCCGCAGGCACCAGTCCTCGATCTCCTTGACATTTAAACATAAAATATCATAGAACAGAAACAGATGAGGCATTGTTAAAAATTAATCAACTCTAAGAAGCCGCCCTTCTGATTATAATTTATTCAACTGCACAATTAGCATCAGTTAATTAGCACTGGTAACATACCTCCATCAATCCTAATAACAACAATACTGCAGATTCTCTTTGAAATGCAAAACCACTGGAAATGCTTTGTCCTGAACATGAAAGACATTTAGACAGCAAAATAATAAATTCCCCACAATGCTTGTCTCATCAGTATTATCATTATTCTTGTGAATAAGGAGCTTGAGCAGACTCTTGCCGACGTGTATGAGGGATGGATCACTTCCATTCCCAACCCACACTTCCTCATGCATAAATTCTCATTTGTTCTTGCATTAGGGTCATTCTGCAGTAATTGTTTGTTTTACTTCTGATGATTGAATAACAACCTCGCGGCGATGCCATGCTGTGTTTACCACATGTTGCTATGGTTCATGGGCTCCTTTAATTGGATTTTGTTGTTTCCTGGGAAACAAGGTAAACCACTGTATTGCTCAGCAACCTTACCGATTTACCCTGTGTGTGTTAAGACGCACTCTGATGGGTTTGTATTTCAGATTCGTCTAGCTGTACCTAAATATAGCTAAACGAGGCAGTGGAGTGCAGAATATCTAAATTCAGAAGGGAAATAGAGCTCCATATTTGTGACACTGCGCTACGTGTATGAAGCCGCTTCCATGCATTTAAATTTAGCTGTGCAGTGGGTGAATTCAAGCAAGAGCACGGGACGAGTGCTTGTGTGCAGGGGTACAGGAGAGTGCTGTGTCTATGTGAACTCATGGGTGAATCATTACAAAGATAACACACAAGCTGTTAGCTTTTTGCTGCCGATGGTCAGGGCAAGAGAGAGAAAGCTCTGTGACGAGTGGCATGTAATTAGTATGGCTCACTGCCTCGACTCGGCTGGACACTCACGCAGCCCTCCACATAAACGACTGCAACAAACAGCAACAACAACACTAAAAACGTCCTTGAGTTTGTCACTCTGGCTCCAAGCGGTCCTCTATCAGAAGCTTCCAGACTCTTGGTCCACTCGATGCTGGAGTGACTAATCGCTTTAGAGGAGCAGGGACCAGCAAAGCCCAAGGGCAGTTCTGCAGTTCTCGAGTTTGAGGTGGGGTGGGGGGGCGACACAAGGATAGTGTGGAGCGTGAGTGACAGAGAGACTCTGAGAAATGAAGGGTTGGCAGGAGGATGAGGGGAGATGAGTAGGATATGAAAGAAGGGACTGTTGGGGGTGCCAGCAGCATATCAACACCCACCTGACTGCAGGAGGTGATATCTGCCCACGTAGGCACTCATTCTTCCCTACTTTTTCCTTTTTCCCACAGTGTGCAGGTGCCTCAATTTGAAAGTGGCGAATTTGTCTGAGGAAAGAACAAGAGTCTGTGCACATCGTGAATCATGCAGGATGAACACCATGCAAAATTGATGCCACTGCCTGCAAACTCCTCAATTATATAAGTTTGCCTGCATGTATAAATCTATGAATGTGTCAGCGTTGTGTTTACAGCTCTACGTTCATGTGTGGATGTCTCACGGCTCAGCACAGCTGGTGTTTTGAGAGATGAAGAGGAGTCTGTCTTTCCCCCTTTATCTGATATAGGAGATGATTGGAATATTAATGGACTACGCAGAGTGCAAGCAATGCCCAGGCAGATTTATTCAGTGATCAAGAGGGTGTGATGCAGCAAAGAGTGAATGTGAATAAAGTCAAACAGTGTTGGCAGTGAGGTCCAAACTAGTAAAGCTGGGTTTGGTGTTTTTATTTGAGCTCTTTTTCAGAGCTTTTTACTTACATTTTGGGAAAATGTTAAGGGTAAACGACAAAATGTGAAATCTTATTTATTCTTCAGGGTTCTATGTGACGATTGTTTTTGGCCTCAGTGGGAACACAAAAATAAAAAAGTTAATTATGAACCCTTGAGGTAGGAACAGAAATAGTTTCCCTTCAAAGGCCTTGTTTCATCACCTATTCGTTTATCATATGCCACCTCATCTCGCGGCGCCGCACTCTCCCTGCTCCGTGCTGTACCAGAGCCACCGGCCCGCCGGTATCAGTCATCCACCCTCCCACACTCTACTCGTCCCTGTGAAACCGCCCTGCATGGAAACACAGGGACAGGAGCGCTGCTGCCATGACGGGCAAGATTAAATGAGGGGGAATGAAAGAGTGAAACCTTCAAAAGAACAGACGCGGACAAGCCGGACAAATGACACTCCTGACATGGATAGCTGGCTAAAATACGGAGGCGATGACAGAATTTCATTTGTTACCTCCAGTCAAACAACATGGTGTGATGCTGGTGACGATTGAACATACAACACATTGTTAAAATGTCTTGTTTTGTCTCATGTGCTAACTCACAATCTACTTGATATGTGCACACTTAAGCCATTCACCCTCAAGTGGTGGATATGTAGCCAACATACAAGCAGTAAGTCAATGATGACTGTGCTTATCATGCTCACATACTGTCCATAATTGTGTATATATGACTGTGTATCTGCGTGTGCCTGAATCATCTTGCTTCTGCGATGTTTTCAAGAAATGATTTGTCTGTTTGTGTCTATCTTGTATTGAAAATTAAAGGCAATTATGTCCCGCACAAAAGATTCTTGCCCCTGTGAGTGTGTTTGCCATAGCAACAGTCTGCTCATCCTGCTGCATCATAGCCGGCAAGTGACCGCTAACAACAAGAGCTGAGAAAATAAACCAGAGAGCATATTTGGGCAAATTTGATTGGGGATTTTTGGATAAAATCAGCCTGCTTTATATTCATAGTGCAGACTTTATCAAGTTAACATTTGAAGTGCACTTGTCCAATTTCATTGCACCAATCTATAAAGCAATCAGCTCATATTACTTGACAAGTTCAGTTTTACATTTGACATCAATTAGTGAGCTCTTGTCAGGAATATTTTTAGCAATGACAGACAGTGACCGTGTCGGAATATTAACAGCTGTGAAATGACACTGAATGCCAGCATTTAACCATAACACAGTATTAAGCTGCAGACAGACAGCCGAGCGTTGCTGTGTGTGCGTGATGCAGAGTGAGCCAGCCTCATGGATGCCAGCCACTGCATTGGTCTTTG
Source organism: Lepomis gibbosus (assembly GCA_029875015.1). NCBI lineage: Eukaryota > Metazoa > Chordata > Actinopteri > Centrarchiformes > Centrarchidae > Lepomis > Lepomis gibbosus. The sequence goes on along the minus strand of JAPMOB010250320.1, from coordinate 5,126 downwards.
CTGGAGCTGGGCCAATGTCATTTCACAGCGTTAAGCCTTGTAAGATAAGATGGGGGACATCAGACCCTGACCCATTCAAATAAATGGGATGTCACTTCTGCTTAGAACCAAGAGCCTTGTCCTCTACAACGGTGAGTATGCGTGTGTTTAGACTCTAAACAGAGAGGACATATCCAATCCTAAGGAAAGGGTTCCACTCTCTTTACCCCCCTCCCCCACTGGAGAAAGAACCAGGACATCTGCTCAACGATAGTTGATTTTTAATCTAGCCTGGGTAATTGCCCTGAAACAGTGGTGCTGCCTGCGTCCTTCAGGATTTCTGTGTGGCCTCGGGCAAGCGCAGGAACAGGTGGGTACTCTCTTTTGCCTTCAGAATTGGCACTTCTAATTTTAATTCTTCACAAACAAAAATTTACACATAAAATAGGTAAAATGTGAACCTGGCAAAGCGGCAATTAATCACGTCGGTGGTGCCAGCGCAACCTCAGCGTGGCCACAGATCATCTAAAGGTTACCCTCCTCAGATGAGGTTGAAAGGTTGTTTATTTCAGACAGTGAGCCGGGGGGGGGATGTTGCCATGGCAACCTTTCATGGGTCTGGCACTAGCGGGCACTAGGGCGGAGCTTGGCGCCGGCCTGGGAGGCAGCAGGCACACAGGTGCCCCGGCCCGAGCAGCTGCCTCCCCTATCAGATAAAGAGCGGTTTGTTGTTTTCTCCCTTTTTCCCCCCCAACACGCACGTCAATCTCCCTCGCCCTTTTCACTTCTCTGTCTCCTCTCTCTTCCCTTCCCCTTTTTTCTCCTTGGCCTTTGATCAGGGATTGGATTTGCTGGTAGAATGACAGAGGCAGGAAGTGCTCCGAGGCACAGGAGGGGCTGGGGGGGGG
>JAPMOB010250319.1:0-32780 GCA_029875015.1 Lepomis gibbosus | reverse complement strand
GTGTGTGGACTGGAGCTTCGGCGACCACGCCCCCAGCAACTCCAGAGCATGCAGGAGGGAAGCAGAGGACGAACAAAAAAAACACACACACCAAGCACACCACAAAGGGACAAAATAACACAAACACCGCAATCACACAAACACACCACAGAAAGGTCAAGGTCCCGACCGGGGGGTCGTGACAGAAAGGCGGGGTACACCCTGGACAGGTCGCCAGTCCATCGCAGGGCCACACACAGACAAACAACCAGTCACACTCACACCTAAGGACAATTTATGGTCACTAATTAACCTAACCTGCATGTCTTTGGACGGTGGGAGGAAACCCACACGGACACGGGGAGATCTGTATGTTTGTCTACGTGCAAGACCTTATCACCAAAGCAAATTCCTCGTATGTGTAAAACACTTGGTCATAAAGCTGATTCTGATTCAGATTCTGATTACTGGGTCAGCTGACATCTCTTTTGGCTTCATCTGTGTGGAGCCATTTTCAAACAGTATTTCAAAGGAGATGTTGTTTAAGTGTGTGTAATGCAAAAACAAATGGGCCCACAATGCTCAGGCCAAGCAATTTATGAGTGTCAGAACTGTGACTCTGAATGCGCGTCTGATTAGACAGATACAGATGTACGGCGTACAAAAATTCACATCTGTTTTGTTAAGAAGGTATACATTAAGCAATTTATCTGCAGTATTCCTCAATTAGCACAGATCCACTGATAGAACTGTTTGCACTCCAGAGAACGTCTGAATTTTAGAGTTCAAAGTAAAGAGGTTGTGCCACTTAATGGGTGCTCTGCCAACATTTTTGTTTTGAATGAAATTATTTATTTTCCAAATTCTCTCGGCTTGATTGTTTTTTTATTTTTAGTTCTGGTTTGTATTTGACATTTAATCAATATTCACAATTAAGTGTTGATAATTGTTTGATAATCCAGTGTGACAACTTACCTACCGATGGGGTACACACCCCCTATTCAACAGCCTGTAGCTCCATAAAGATATGAAGATGTGATGAATATGAAATATGTGCCCAAGAATTCCTTCTTTCATTAGGTATGACATTTGTACCATTGTGATGTACGTTTCCCAGTAAATATTAGACAGTGTGAAAAGTGTGCCAACATACACTGCTCTCCCCTACTTATTTCAACCAAACGTCTCCCTAATCCTAAAGGCCTTTCATACAGAGGCTGACAGATACCTTGTGTTAATTGTCAGAATTTCTCAAAGTGTTGGTATTTGATGCTCTGAGATGAGAACATGTTGCACATTTTCAATTTACACATAAGTAAAATTAGGGAAATTTAAGTGCAGTGGAAACAGACTTGGTAAATGCCTGTGAAGGTTCTCAGACATCCAGGTCATATGAAGGTTGAGGTCAAGGGCAACTGGAAGATCCAGTTGCCCTTGACCTCAACCTTCGGTGGATAGACTTGGCAAATGAATCATAATGTACATTTAGCTTGTTAATTAAATGTCAGTCAAGCTTCCAGTGAAGAGACAAAAACCTCTGATCTTTGTGAAAGAATGAGGAGAAACCAGCCATATTTCCATCGTGTCATCTACATCTTTGTAGTAGTGGATGGAAACGCAAACAATTTTGCACTTTTTTCTGCCGATTTTCTGAATATTTGGATAAAACTTGTGCTACATTTGGATGGAGCTTATAAGGAGTTGTTATTTGTGTCAAAAACTGCAAAAACCACAAAAGTAACATTTGGAAAACAAAATTTCCACAAAATTTCCAAAAAAGACGCCTCCCTGTTTGCTCAGTGTGCATAATTAACTATTTACATGTACAGATCTGGTCTGAATCCTGAATTGTAATGAGATGGTGGCTAGTTTTGTACATAAACTAGCAAGGAAGAATAGTAGATGGCATGTAAGTCTTTGAATATCTCAAAACGTAGCTCTGTCTAATTTCCTTTGATATAGATGTAAAAATATTAGTTTCAGTTGTTACCAGTTTTGACTGGGAACAAACAGTTTCCTGGCAGAAACTGCAGCACAAAGCAACAAGTCCTCCAAATGAAACGGCAAAAATATGTTGTAACTGCCCACCAGAGCGGCACACACGAGCATTTTACAATTTGACACCTGTATCGACAGAACATTGTTTGCTTGTGTCTGCCAAAACCATTAGAAATCAATAAAAATAGATAAGTTTTAAGATCTGATAACAAGTCAAAATCATTGTGCGAGACGAGAGATGCAGTTCATTCAACGGTTTTCACACAAACTGCAACTCTCTTGATGGAAAAAATTATCTTTTAAATGGACAAACATCATGTGTGTAATTCACAGTTCAAACAGGATCGAAAAAATTGTCCCTCGTCATTGACTGCCGCACATATTTTTTTCCGAAGAGGACAGACTCAAACACTATTCACACACAGTAAGAATAAAAGGAAAGGAACACAAAGAGAGCGAGACAAGAGCAGAGGCTGAATCTCCATTGTGACACCTCCATAAGGTTTGGTTAAATTTAGGTACAAACAGAACTTGATTTGGTTTGAAATGACTACTTCATTAAGTAGACCTTCACCTCCATGGTTACAATAATTACCATGTTGCTAAGGTTATGGGAAGATCATGTCATGTTTGCAAGGAACCACCATTGACTGTTGGTAGGAAACAGGAAACAAATAGCGGCCTACCGTGTTTAAATCTGGTGGTTTTTTTACCCATCCATCCTCCTCATCCTCCTCCTTCTGCAGACATTGTGGCTCTATGACAACGACACCTGACTTCCTCCTTTGATTCTGACAAACAAGAGTCATAGCCTAATTGCTACAGCTGCTACAGGGCTTTGTCTCTCACCCATAAAAGAAATGTTGTTTTGGGGCACTGCAGTATATGTGAAGCTGGCGCGTCTCTTTGAGAGAACAGTCTCTGCAGACCCGTGCTCCATGCTGCTCTGTTATACAGCAGAACCTGAATTCTGGTACCACTGGGGTTCTTGATCTGTGAGCAGTGTGACCACCTGACAGCTGCCACACAGTGATTATTATAGAGAGCAATTTTTCAGACTTTCAGACACTGTGGGATTTTGTAGAATTGTCTTGTTGCTTTTGTTGTAACGTCAATATAATGAATTGTTAGCACGGAAAATGGATTTTGGTCCAGATGTTGTGCAGCTCTTTCTGAGAAGGTAAGCGGTCTAACAGTCCATGGGAGGTTTCTTCCTAATGAATTAGAGAGCTATAAAGACAAAGCAAGTGTAGTGTCGAGGAGGGATACCAAAGGGACTTTTCACAATCTGATGGCTTATTAATAATCTGATAAGATTTAGATCTATTAATACTAATACTAGGCTACTGCTTCCAATACTAATAATGTTACAAATAAATTAGAGTCCAACTGCTTTGCTCTGAACAAAGGAAATTACACAGGGATGCATTTCAACACCTATAGAGACTTTTGTGTGTGTGTGATCTGGTCTGCGGTGTGGAAAATCAAAACAACACCCTGAGACTGACTGCAGGGCTGCCACACACACGCACACACACACATGCTCACAGTCTACATGCTTTGAATTAATTTAGAAAGAATGAGGAGGGGGTGGGGGTGAGTGGTAGAGAGAGAGCATTGGCATCCTTGGAGAGCCTGCATGCGCGCGTACCCCGCTGGCTCTCCATCGCGCGCGTAGCCGGGTTTGCGTGCGCGTCACCGAAAAATAAAGAAGAAGAGGAGGAAAGAACGAGAAAGAGAGAGAGAGGTAAACCCGACGTCTTCATGCTCTTCTACTGCTGCAGTGTCTGATTCTCCCTCCACCATCTTCATCATCACCGCCATCATCATCCTCTTCTCTCTCCTGTCTGTGTGTCTGCCCCCGCCCCCCCTCCTCCCTCCTCCTCCTCCATCCAGTGAAGGCACGGCCAGATATCACGGCGACAAAAGAGAGATAGAGAGCGAGGGGTAGAGAGAGCTTCACAGACACTGAGAGTAAGAAAGAGAGGGAGACAGTGTGTGTGTGTGAGAGAGAGAGAGAGAGAGAGAGAGAGAGAGAGAAGGAGGCTGCAGACTTTCCGACCAGAGAGGAAGAGGAGAGGAGGAAGAAGAGACAGAGGTAGAGGAGTCTCCATCTTCGCCATTTCAGTATGTTTTCCTTTCTGTCTTCTCTGGTATTCTATAAAAATACTCTGAAGCTTCTCGCGCTCCGTGTGCGCCCTTCTGTGGCCTCCACAGCTCCGGTCACCTATACGATGTTCCCGTAGTGTGTCAGTCGTGAGTCTGTTGTTTCGGAGCTCAGATCCGTGGACAGTCTTCTATGATTTTCTGTAATATTCTTGAGCTCTGACAGCTGTCTGTGCCGCTCTGCACGCGCCCTGACAGGGACATTGTCTGCTTTGGTGCCTCTGTGGTGCTCCTATAACACTCCTACAGTGTGTCCGCTGGGTAAAGGCTGAGTTTTGGTGACAGTCTCGTGATATTCCTATAATGTTTTCATATACATATTTTTTTTTTTACTGAAGTTAGTTATGTTTGTGTGTCATGCAGCGGTATTTGCCTTTGAGTTGAGTTTACAGTCTCATGTCTTATATTTAGTTTAATTCTCACAGCTTCCCGGTGGTTTTCCTGCTGTAGTGTCTGTGATGTTGTTCTGTAGTGACCTTATGTCACCTTTTCATTATGTTTATGCTCATGTTTTATTATCATAGTGATATAATATCTGTATAATTACTTTCAGATACTCAGTGCTCAAATATCTTATTATATCCTTATAGTAATATTCTCGAAATGTTCCTACAGGGTGCTCTGAAGCCTGTATAGCTCTGTATAATGGCTATAGAATAGACATTAATAGGATGTGATGATCCATGTTGGGGCCACTGTGTATAATATTATGTATTCCTACTGGGTGTCAGAGATCGTCAGTGTTCCTATAATATTGCTATAATGCTTCCACAGTGTGCTGAAGTGTATCTGTGCTACCAGTTAGTGGGTCTGCAGTGACCTTAACGCACCTTTTGATTAAGTTTATCCCCTCTGTTTTCACTTGATAATGTAGCATATACAGGTAGCATCTATTTGTTTACCTGAGAATATAATATTAATGAGAAAATTTAATTACTTTTCTTAAATCTTTCCATCAGACTTTTTTTGGACACAGTTAAATGCAAGTATACATTGAAGAAACACTTGACTGAAGTAACAGAACTGAAATAAATAAATATTATAATAAATAATTTAAATAACTCCACTTCATTTGGAGTGAATAGGACTTTGGGAGAGGGAAATTACTGTAGCTGCCAGGTGCTGAAAGTAACGTATGTGAAGCAATAATAAAATACATAGAACATGTGTAAAATAAAAAAATAATTAAAACCTCAAAGACATCCAACCAATCATCTTTTGTACAGTGATATGTCTCCTGGGGTGAAATATCTTTCACTTTAAAGTCCTATGTAAAATATTATTACTGTTCAGGTTGGGATCAGAGCGTCAAACTGAAGTTGCTTAATTTAGGACATTTAATTGCTGTTTTTGAATGAATGACTGAAAGTTTACTGTTGGATTATTTAACTTGACAAATAGAAGTTAATTGAGAAACACAGCTTGCTGAAGGGTGAGATCCTGCGCTGATACCCTTTTTATAAAAACATGCTTTATTTAATCGTCATTTACTTTACTTATATATATAATCTGTTTCTTGTGTTCTGTAGCAATAGTTTGCTTTTTTTTTGCATATCAAAGTGTCAATATAAAGAGTCTCCATGCATGGAACGAGTATGGAAGTAATTTACATTACATTTATTCATTTGTGAGATGCTTTTGTATGAATGAGGTGCAATCAAAGCAACAGCAGAGCACCAAATAATAAATGTGACTTAGACCCAAATACCTTATTCGATCAAACAAAAAAGTACAAAGGTGAAATCCCCCCCCCCAAAGGTGCATGAATCGATGCTATTATAGTAATAGTGGCTCAGATTATGTGTGACTTTAAAGAGGTTGCTTGAAATGATGAACCAACTCCGCAGTTTGCCCCTCGGCTCTACAGAACGTTTTAGTGTCTTTCAGCTCACCGTTTTTTGCTTCACAACCCTTAACTTTTCATTTTCGGCCACAGTAAGCAGCTAATAAATCTGACATACAAAGTTACCTGGTGTTAACATAGCATAACATTTAGCCGAGACAGCCAAATATTTCTCTCAGGAGCTGGTGGAGACCAAACCGGAGCTAAAAGGAAAGCGAACATTAGACTTAGATTCATCAGGTGCACGCTGATTGTTTTGTAAATGCTGGTCAGTGTTTGCCAAAATAACCTTCTACTGTTTGTCAGTGCTGGTTTCAATTTGTTCTGCTGCCCTTTTAACAATTATCTGGAAAAGTTTGTTCTCCGGAGAAAGATGGCTGCACATCCAATTTAAGCTTTACCAAATGATTTTCTTCTCTTTTAGTATCCAGTTTGTCAGTTTGCTTGCTAGGTATTTTTCTATCCAGGTAGCCTGTCAGAGTTGCTCGGCTATTTAGCTTGTTAGTAGTTCAGTCAGTTAGACAGTGTTCAGGAAACAGCTTTCCTCAGAAGTTATGGATTCCAAAAAAGCATGATATCATTACAAGAATATTGGTTGAGCGACTGCTGCCCTTTGACCCGCTCTTCATTGGTTTTTGCAGTGTAAATACTGAAGATCAGAACTCAGCTGAAAAGTAATGAAAGAAAAACTCCGGCACTCCTTTATTTAAACTCCTTTATCTCCTGTCTGCTCTCTGCAGAGACCGAGTCAGAGACGAACCGGAGCTGGTGATCATTCATCACTGCAGAACAAAATAAAGCTTCCTCCTCTCTGCGACACCACCTGTGTGTGACAGAGCATATTAAACGCAGGGTCAGCTTACAGTTGACCGCTCATACCACACTGCTGGTCACAGATAAATTCTCCATCCACACCTGTAGGTCTTTTCACCTCACAGCTCAGTCACAGACCAGATGCAGTTCTCTGTGATAAACTTTGTTGTGTTTCAGCGTCAGTGCTTAAATGTTCAGTTTCTTTGCAACCTGGGTGTTGCCATGTTCCTGAAGCTGCCCAACTTGCAGTCATTCCTATTTGTTATGATATCTTTTCACTCACCAACTTAATTAGCAAGATCTGTGGTTGCTACAACGACGTTGAACGCAGCTTCACAGCAAAGTCCAGGGACCCATTCCACCAAATCTGCAATATGCAAGCTGGGATTTGAAGCATGAGATTGTTTCCTCTCGCTCAATTTGGCGCATTTCACAAATTAAAACCAAAGGCCCGTACTTGCGACCTGTCCATGATGAGCATGAGAGAATTTGTGAGCGACGGTTGTTTGTGTGCTGCCATTGGCAATCTGCGGGTTGCGAACACATTGTTTTTGTGTCGTTATGACAACAAATCCTGTTCCTTAGCACTGCCTTTGAATCCTATCCTCACCCAAGCAAAATGCAGATACTCGGCTGCTTAAAGCTGGGGCAGGCAATTTATTTTACAAGATTTTTTTGTTCTGTTTGTTGAAATGCTCTTTACATGCCAACAGCAATCAATAAATCAAATTCTCTGACACACAAATGTGGCTGTCGCAGGACTGTGAGAAGCCTACCTGTGCGCACTCTGCCCGTGCACTCACTGCACATAGATGTGTTTTAGGGAAGTGGCTTTGAAAGGAGGCTTGAAGAAAGGAGATGGGTTTTTTTTCAGTTGGATATTTCTATCTATCTGTTGCTATAGTTCTCCAAAGTTGCCCAGCTTTAATCAGACCTCATATGTTCAGTATATCTGCTCAGGCTGAAGTGCAGTGGCTGACCAATATGCTGCTTCTTCTGAACGCCATGGCCTGCTCAGTATTCCAGTCACCATCCATCCCTGCTTGTATATCTATAGTAGTCCTACAAATAGCTACTAATTAGCGACCCCGTCTTCTCTATGCATGAGTCGTGTCCCTTGACCTGTCTTAAAGAGAAACACTGGTTTCAGTATTCTGCAGAGTGATCAGACAGGCACCCCTCTCAAGAACCATTACACTGCTCTTAGAAAGCAGAACTAATTGCACATTAAATAGTTTGCTAAGCAAATATTAACAACATTAATGTGAGGACATTCGATTCAGACTAGTGTTGCTCGGCCAGAACCTGCAACTCTTACTCTTACATGCACGCTCACGATGTACAGAACAATTGACCGGCCATGACGTGGAGCTCGCACTAAATATAAAGTTAATAAACTATGTGTTTCATTATGAAATTCTGCAAAATGCAGAAAATATGTTGTCTGTTCTCTTGTGAAGTTCGGTTTTATATCAAAACCAGTCTCAAATAAGACATGCCAAATACTGCTCCATTAATATTAAAACAAGTTGACCAAAATCTCTGGCGTGCAGGTAATCCATCTGATCTTCGGCGAGCCACATTGTTGATCCTTCGAGCAACCGATCCGGCATCGTGACCTCAAACTGCACATCAGATGACAGTCGATCTGACAGAAATTCGGCCCGATTCTAAAATTAGTCTGGGGCAACCAACTCAGGACTGAAATCTGCCAGTGTCTGCCCGGTATTACAGAAACGTTACCAAGTCCAACCCTAGAGGAAAAGTAATTTATGAGACATTGGCATGAGGCGAGGCGCATGTCTGAAAGGCGTTCAGACTGTGTTGCTCCATGATGGAGGTTCAGCTGGTTGCTGTCAAGTCGGTGATGAAACTGTCAAGTTGAACCGCTGAGACCTCATCTGAACTACCTGTCTGTCTGTCCGTCCGTCTGTCTGTGGTTTATTAAATCTGAGCTGCTGCCAAGACACCCATCAATCTGATTAACTCGTTCTGATCAATGGCAGTCAGCAGCGCTCACACACGCACACACACAAACACAAGTAGCAGAAAGCATCATCCATATTATATTCTGGAGCTCCGAATGACTCATAGAGCAAAAACCACACGCATACACTCTGAGCAACACATTTACACACATACACAGCCACACACACACATTTTTAATGATTCATCGTGGGTAGATCCTGTTCTTCGCGAAGTGTGTGTGTAAAACCATTCCTGTGAATGGCAGACCGACTGCTGGTTTCTGTGGAATCTAATTTAGAGCTGTGATTAATGCAAAAACTTTTTAAATTTGCTTCATGCGCTGTGACCTCTGACCTCTGATGTCCTCACAGTTACCTGTAACATCTCTTATCTCCGATCTGAGGGGTCGTGCATCATCGATGTGATTGAGAGTCTGTCTGGATCGTCATTTGTGCAGGTGTCTAGTCTTAATAGAGGGGACACGTTATCCACTGAATCAGTTGTCCGTTCCCACACACTAATTCAAACAGCAGTAACGATTGTAGATCTCTGTTGCCACTGACGACTTGCCTCGTCTGCTTGTTACAGATCATTAAAGCCTCACCCACTGACCACATCCACTCCTCGACCTGTCAATCACAGAGCAACGCCCCCGTGCTCTGCTGCTCTGACAGAGGTGAATAATGGCGGAGGGAGGGGCCACGTCTACACTGTGAAAAACATCCGTTTTATTGAGACTGGGTATGTGAACCTGTGGGTAAATACACCAATTAGTACCGTCGACACTATTAAACAACACTTTCATTTTAAAGGAATGTATTATTTTCTTCAATGCAGTGCAGTAAGCTGGGCACTATGCTGATTTAAGATGAGGTGAACCAGCAAGCTAACCGCTACCTGAGCACATGAACTGCTCCCCAAGCTTCTTTGTGCTGGGCTGTTTACTCCCCTCTGGCATGTTGCTCTCGTTTCATTTATTAGTTCTGTTGAAGAGGAGAAAAAAAATGCCTTCAGAGCCAACAAGCTCGCTAACTGTTAGTTAAGCTCATCACTCTGTCATGTATGCGTGGGTTCAGACTACACGATATCAGCCAGATAATAGCCCGACCCGGCAGACATCGTCTGGCGTCGGGGGCAACAATTGATGGTTTTATTCTGCGTAGTGTGTCACAGTGGATGACATCCAACGCCTCATCCAACAAGCGTGTCACAATTTGTTTTGCCTTCCACGGCAAATCCCCTGACGTCTTACGTTGACCAGCAGGGAGCACAGAGCGCTCTGTAAAATATGGCGAAGTGAAAGAGGGACAATGTGCTGCGAGGTGAAACTGTGAAAGGTCACAGTCGTTTGTTCTTCCTTTGCTTTAGGCTTTTCTGAGTATCAGACGCACATTGTTTCGTTTGTTTATCAATGTCAATGTCAATTTTATTTCTATAGCACATTTAAAAACAACAACAGTTAACCAAAGTGCTGAACAGGGTCGATGTCAAATACATAAATCCATCCATCCATCCATCGTCAACCGCTTATCCTGCGTACAGGGTCGCGGGGGGGCTGGAGCCTATCCCAGCTGGCATAGGGCGAAAGGTGGGGTACACCCTGGACAGGTCGCCAGTGCATCGCAGCAAATACATAAATAGCAAGTATAAAAAAAATTACTACAACCACCGTGAACCACAGAAAAACAAAACAACACTTTAAAACATTAGAAAACAGGTTAACAATGGTTAAAAGCTACAAAAAGGTGCGTCTTAAGCAGCGATTTAAACATTTGTAGGGTCTGTGCAGCTTTAATATGCATGGGGAGGTTGTTCCATAGGGTGGGGGCCCCCACTGCAAAGGCTCTATCACCCTTATTTTTAAGCTTAGATTTTGGTACATCCAAGAGCAGCTGATTTGTTGACCTCAGGGTTCTTACTGGAGAATGGTGGCATAACAGATCTGCTAGATAGGGTGGTGCCAGACCATTTAAGGCCTTAAAAGCAAGCAATAAAATCTTAAAATCCATCCTAACGGACAGCTAGCCAGCGGAGGGATGCCAAGACAGGCATTATGTGTATCATGCTTTTTTGTTTTCGTTAAATTCTTGTTACTGGAAGTCGGTCCCTAGCACCTCCTTCTTCCCGAGCACATCATGCATGACTGAAAGCCATGATTAGTCGGGTACCAACGTGCAGCCTGTGAGGCCTGTCTGTGAGCCGCAACAAGAATTTATGACTCTTGTCTTAACAGACAAAAGTATTGTGTAGTCTGAACCCACCCAGCTTCATTTTCTTTTTTAAACGTAAATAATTCTCATATTAAACTGTATAACTAGCTGATGACAGCTTCAGTCTGTAAGGCAAACCTCTTTTTTGGAGCAATATTAGCTTCTTCTATTCGTTTCAGCGCTGTTAAGGCGGCTCGCTACAACAGCGTAAATCTGTGGCAAAGTTCGCCAAAGTTAAAGAGGAAATTGCACAAATTTACTTTTTTCCCTCTTTATATTCCCGACTTTTCCCTGTGAAGGCACTGCGGCAGGGAAGTTACAGTGTGTTGATGCCATTTAGTGCCTTGCGATAAACTGCTGGAAGGCAGTCCCAGAAGCCAAATCCTCCATGTGCAATCTTTTATTTTGTGTCGCTAATCACAGTAGATGTTTCCTGCAGGCCTCCGAACACGAAACTGATTAAACTGAAACTCAAGTCATCTGAGAAAAATCAAGTTATTGAGAAGCGTGTAATCACTTGCTATTCGTCAGGTTATATTTGCATAATAATGAATCATAATAAACTGATTTGGAGAATCACAGATCGTTAAAAACCCAGGAATTATTTCAGGCCTTGGGAAGCCTTTTGAGGTCTTGAGACCTTGAACCAGGTGACTCTTTTACAGCGCCGTGGCCGTCTGACAACCGAAACAGGTGATTTTTGTCACCGTGAAAAACCCAATTGAATGTAAAGCAAATTCAGCCTGCAGACATGTAATATTGTGACTGTGTGCAGATACTCACACAGTAGGAGTTCCTGCTATGAGGTGAATATCCTCTGACAGAAGATAGTCTGAGGGCTGAAGAGGACTTTATCTCTTCTGAAGTGCTGACATGAAACCACAGACCTGGTCACCGCGCTGGGGAGCGCAGGCGTTTGTGTCTGCAGTGTGGCCGCTTCACATTCCTCCATTTACAGGGCTGATAGGGTGAACATAAAGAGTACCAGGGTTCATCAGGAATCAGGCGAGTTCATGAGAGGAGTCAACACATGTATCCATTCATTTATGGAAATGAGGAAATCTCAAAAAGACATTCAAAATTGGACAGAAATTGGAAATAGGAGTTATTTTCTGGTTGTTTTTTTATTAGGGTGCCTACTTCAAGATGAAAACAGGAAAATGCCAAGTAATTTTTTGAGGCCCACAATCAAATGCAAAAAACAGACAATGAATACGCTGGACAATAATGCTTTAAAAACCAACAAATACAAAAAAAAATACTGAATGCAGTTGGTTATAAAATACGAGATACGAAAAAAACAAACAAGTGCAGGATTTTAATTTACTATGCTAATGTAGAATTCCCATATGCTTCGGTCTGAATTCAGCTGTGATCGTATCTGCAGATCACAGTGAGCTGCTGCTGCTCTGCCTCTCTCTCTCTGTGATTGGTCAGAGGTTAATTGACACGGCTAATCACCCGATCAGTCCAGTCTCCATGGAAACCAGGAGTGGGGCTGATGTACAGGAGGGAGTCGGGCCATCACACCAGGCTTAGCTGCCACCGCTTTTTGTGTGTGCGTGTGTGTGTTTTCACACCACAAACTGTACTGCAGAACAGTTTGTACCTCAGTCTGTCAAAGTGCAATGCGTTAAAAGTCTGTTCTGTCATTTTTTGAGCATCTGCTTGTTGCTAACATCCTGCCTAATACACAGTACACATAGTAAATATATTAATTTATAGTATTCTTTAGTGGTTCGAAGAAGTTCTCTGATCCTAGTAGAAACTCCACGATTGTCCTGTGTAATGCATTACAGTTGTATTTAGGTGCGTAAATACTGAAGTGTTTTCAGGTAAATTTACTTAAAGTTAAACTGAGAGCTGTCAGGTCGAGATGGTCGACCTCTTTGGATACTTTTAAAGCTGCTTTCAGTCAAATATTTCCAAAATGTCTGCAGTGACGGTGGATACAGTCTAGTGTTAACCTTTCAGTATAGCAGCCGTAGCAGATGTTGAGATATTTCACTGGATACGATAGTGACCTGCTACTGTCACTAGATGATAAGTCAGGGGATCACCAAAGTCATCAGGCTTAATCCCCTGGGGGAGCACAAATGCCCACACAGAATTTCATGGTTAGATATTTGAGATTGGACCAAAGTAGCGGACCAATCAACATCGCCGTCTCTGGAGTGCTTGATCATGTCGGCAGTTTATGTCCAACACAAACTCTCGCTTGTTGTACAGACAGACAGACAGAACAGATGCAGCACTGCACCTCTCTCTCTCTCTCTCTCTCTCTCTGTCTCTCTGTTCATTTGTGATGTTTGGTTTGTGCACTGCAGCGTCACATCACACACCAGGTGTTTCTGTTTGTTGGGTTTGATAAAAGTGCTCTGCTGTAATAAAACACAGAGCTGCTGTCTGGCTCTGCTGCAAACACGCACCTCACCTGGCTGCTGTGTGTGTGTGTGTGTGTGTGTGTGTGCTTTGTTTGGACTCACAAACATTTGCCTGTGAGTGTTTGTGTTTGAATGTTTGTTGCAGACTCTTCAGGGCTGAAACTGGAACATTTTTAGGAAGTTGTAACATATGACTAACACGCATTTTTAAGTATGTAATTGTGTCCTCAGGTTGTTTTTGATTTAAATTAAATTTTCTACAATTAGTTTTGTCTTAATTGGGTGGGAACTGGCCAACCTGGGAGATAGGTGGAAGTAAACAAGCTACCATTACTCACCTGTGAAAGAACACTTATACTGTATGTAAACCTTTTCCCTCTTAAAGCACATTTGTACAGTTTTTGCCCAGAAATGTGTACAGAAGATTTTATTTATCTCAATTTTAAAAGACGCTTAGATGTCTTTTCTCCTGCAAATCACCAAAACCAGCTTATCGAGCTGCTCCAACAGTAAGAATGATCCACAAATCTCTGCACCAAGAAGTCACTTGCATTTTAATTCATCCCCAAATTCTCTGGTCGGCTCTGTCCAAAACCACACGCTCTGCATATTTAATTTCATGTGTCCAGGCCACAAAGGAGGCTTTCACTTACACTTACAATCTCATAACAGTACAAGAAATCACTGATTGACATTTGTTGGTTTGTTATCAGAGGGTCTGTGAAGGTCAGACAAATTGTGCTACAATAATATTCATTTCCTCAAAGTCTGTGTCATAACCAATTTCTACTCGACCAGTGGGGCCGAGTGCTTTCAGCACAGCAGCAATGGCGGATTGACTAGACTGTGCAACACATAAATCACCCGGCAGATTAGTCTACGATTAAAAAAAGAAAATACTTGCTTCTAATTTCCAGGCAAAATATTTTTCAGTTACCTATTGAATCAGTGCTGACATCATATGAACGGAGGAAACTTGTTCAGTATTTCACTAGCTAGTCGCCCATGCACATTATGTGGTTTTTAATTGATCGGTTAGAGCAGTAAGTTAAAAAAAATGGTGTCATCAATGCGAGGTGTTGTGAAGGCTTTGACCTACAGGCGGTGCTGCAGCCGCCATGCGTTGAAGTGGAACAGTATCAGTGTTCAGAGACAAAAATCACTCAGGTATAGAGTGAATTTTTTTTGCTTCTCTGGTGTGTGTGTGTGTGTGTGTGATGATGATAGAAGTATTTGTATGTGTGTGTGTGTGTGTGTACATGCATGTAAATTGATGTGTGCGTTCGTGTGTCTCAGCATAGGGGAGCTCTGCATCATATTGTATCAGACAGGCAGAGTGTTCGACTGAATACTAAACAGCAGGAAGCTCCTCTTCACACAGCGCCACTGGCGGAGCGGGTGGGGTGGGGGGTGGGGGTTCAGCCCTGAATGTTTTCTCAAAAACCCTGAATCTTTTAGGTTTTTAAAAAAAACTTAAACTTTGTTTTGTTTCCCCTCAGTCTCTCTGGCTGGGCCACAATGGAGCAGTAGCTCTTTTAATGGGGAAATATCGCCATCTAAGATGTTGGTCCCTCCTATTGTCACAGAGGGTTATTGTCTTGTTTCAGTCACTCGTGTCAACCTAGAGAGAAAGCTCGCTACCTAGCTAGCTATGAACCTACGGACTGTGGCAGTAACAACATTTTTCAGGCAGAGGTAGATGTAAACACGTCTTAGCCCAAACTACGGGTGTCCGGGGTCATGCTCCCCTCCCATTTATAGCAGCTAAATGTACTATTTTTCAAGCCATTTGAGATCGTAAAATGCCTAAAGATCCGTGCATTATCTGGGAAAAGCACGATGGTCACCTGTTCATCCTGTAGAGCCCACATCCTGTTCTGTGTCTAATTGTTCTCCAGCTATCTTTATCGTTGTGAAACCATAACATACTCATTACTCATTTTCACTCCTGCCACCTAAAAATAGGCAGAAATTGATGTTATTATTTGTAAGTTACATAACATAGGTAAGGTGGGGATTTGGCCTAAACAGCATTACTAATCTTGAAGCCTATTTTTGTTATTCTATGCTGCAGCAGAGTTCACAGAGTGAATGTTTAGCTGGCAAACATGCAACATCTGAACCCATACCATAATAATCTGGGCTGCTGTATTAGCAAATCAGGGATCCCCCACACTGCCAAGTAAATGTGGTCTTGAATATATAAATTGAATGTTAGATGAAAATATTTATTCAGCAAACACAGTGACAAACCTTCAAAAAACCACAAGGAGCATAGTATTATGACAGTATCATTAATATCCCACATAGTATTGTTGTACACTACATAGACCTCTGCTGTATATCCACACATTCATGGTTGTACTTTTACAGTGACATTATACATTAGCTCGTCCTGAAAACAAGTTTTAATCCTTTGATGAAATGAAGCCTCAAAGATGTAAATGATGATTTTTTTTTACCCATTTTCCAAAATGTCCTTACTTTGCAAAAACCTCAGCTGCCGTCGCTTCGCATCCTTGCAGCTGGGACACACACCAGGTCACAGTTGTTGAATTTATCCAGAATCGACCCAGAATCTGGATGTTTAATGTGCAAAGTGTAATTTTCAGCTTTTCACCCCCCGTTAGCATTTATTCAACATTAAACATTAAAATACTAATTCAAATCTTTAAAAACTATGTTAAGAGATATTAAAATAATGAAAGTAGACAAATAAATATTAGGGTAAGATGGAAAATACTGAGTGTTTACGGTTCAGTAAAAGGCAGTGGAGAAGTTTTGAACCTTTCACAGGTCTTATATGTTCTGAAAGTTTGTTCCAGGTCTGTGGTGTTTAGTAACTAAATGCTGCCTCTTCTGAAATGCACCTTGGGTCATCGTTTCTAAGCACAGTTATTCATCTTCTGAGTTTCGTGTTTATCCAAGCCTTGTAGAGATCCACCTTTACAAGAAAATTATTTTACTTTCACAAACCTGGATGTCCAAACTCAACCCCTCCACTTCACTACTCTATTAATGTTGTTTTTCATGCTGAAGCTGAAATTCAGCCTGAGATGTTCAGATGAATAAATCCCAATGTCCGACTGTAGTTGGATTCAGCCTCAAGAGACAATATTAAAACTGAAATTACTGATGATTGTGATCCAACGTTCCTGTCTGCGCCTCTCAAAATTAAAGCACAGCCATCAAAACTTTCCAAAAATATTCCTCACTGTACAGAATTCAAAATTTCCTCAATTTCTATAAATTTCCTGACAAATCAAAACGTCCTCACGCTCAAGGTCTGAAACTGAAGTTGGTCCTCACAAACACAGTACAATAGACACACACACACACACAAACATGCAGAGGCAGAACAAGGGCACAGCCTATATAGAAACACACACTCATGAAGACACACTGGTGAGGCTGGTAAATCATGTGCACACAAGAGCATCTACAAACACACACACACGTACATGCATGCACACGCTGCAGCACATACACCCATTAAGTGCACATCCCACTCAGTCTTATAGTTTCCAGGGAGGTGGATGATTTTTATTTCAGCTCTTCACAGCAGAGGGAGGGACGCCTGTGTTTGATGTAGGTTGCGTTGGAGCATGCTCAGTGGAGTGGCATCCTCAGATGCACCCGGCCTCGGTATGCTGTGGCACCATAATGGGAGTAGGCTGAGAGTTCAGGCGAGGCTGTCCAGAATTTACATTTATATTAACGCTGCAAACCCCCCCCGAGCTGCACTGCAGCTGAGGAGAGAGAAGCACGCAGAGCTGCTGTGTTCACGTCTTCGTCATCGCACTGTTGTTTCACTCTTGTCTCCCTTTTGTGCTGCTATCTGCGTCGGAATGCTGCCAGCAGGTTTCATGTTTTACTGTAAATGTTGGCAGCACAAAGTTTGAGTTTTTGTGTTATTTAAAATTTTGGATTTGTTGTATGGTCGTTGGGTTGCACTGATGACGCGAAATGTTCAAAATCTCTGTGCCTGAAATCTCAATCTGCTAAATTTAGAGTGAACAACTAGTTACGAGTGAGTGAAAGCCAGAGAGTGACTTCAGACACAGCCTTAGAAATTTCGTTGTTAATACCTATTAGCTTTCATCTGCTGAGCTCAGAACTGGGACAGCACTACTGTATTTCAAAAACAAACAAATATATATATACTATATGTTCCTGCGCATAGAAGTCACAGGTGTCTCCTGGGTAATTTAACAACGCTATAGGTTTATGTTATTGTTGTTTCTGTCAATCTGGTGTGGGTTTTGATAATACAATAACAAGAGCTCAGCTCAGCTGCTATTGCTTTGAAAAATCAGCCGCTCCTGACAACAAATTCAAGCTGTAGCTGCATCGTTGGCATCAAAACACCACGACACAGTTGTCAAATTCGTCCAGAATCGACCCAGAATCTTGAATGATTCATCATGATTCTACAAAGTGTAATTTTTAGCTCTTTCCCACCATTAGCAGCTCTGAGATCAGGCAAGGCTTGTAGAGCATTTCATACACAAAGGCAAATTCAAAGTGCTTTACATAATATATTAAAAACATTACAACAGAAATACAGCATTAAACATTAAAATGCAAATTAAAATGTGCAATAACAGTTTAAAAAGAAATTAAAATAATAAAAACAGAGAAATAAACATTAGGGTAACATCTAAGTGTTACGTGGAAAATAGGGAGTGCTTATGGTGCTGTCAAAGGAGAACATGGTCCAAAGTCAACCCCCTCCACGTCACCACTCTATTAGTGTTGTTCATTTTAAAACTTACATTTTTTGTTCGAGTGTTTGCAGCATTACAAAATCCTAAAATGAAATTCAGTCCACAGCCTGACACGTTCAGATGACTGAGCCCAGTGAGACAATATCAAAAATGAATTGACTGATGATTGTGATCCACCCTCTGCCACTATCAAGAGTACAGCACTGGGTACTAGTTTCAGATCTTGAGTTCACATCTGGCGTAGTAGTAGGACGGTGTCTTTAAGGGTGCAAATCTCATTACAGCTTAAGGGGAGGGGATCAAAAAAAATGTGACGTTTACAGGTTAAGATCAGCGTTGGTAAGCTAGCTACACTAGCTGGCTATCTACATCTAAATATAGATCTGGCAGGGGATAAGGTAGCTCACTTGAGACAGTAAACACAGTCTGGTTGTATTTTTAAACCATTGCTTCCGTTGATGGGTAGACTTTGACTGTTTGAACAAAGTGACTCACTCAAGGCATCTGTCAGAGAACTAGCCTACGGTCCTAGCAGTCACCAGCTGCAACAGAAACTCACTCACTGAAGATGAAACTCACGTGCTACAGAGATTGAAACGTAGTCCAATATCCAGTTAAGTTATCAGGATGATGTGAATTGTTAATTTACGTTCCCAAAGTCCCACTTAGTTTAGTAAATATGCAACGGTTAAGTCATCTCCCAGGCTTGTCTTTGAAGCTACTCATCCTGTCAGGGGTAAGATAAATGCTATAAAATACTTATTTTATCTGTGTTTTTGGCCTTGTCATAGGGTCATATGCTGTCTATGCTGCAGGGTACTGAAATGTTTTCAGTAAAACATCTCCTTAGAAACACCTAATTGACTGACTGAATAAAATGCTATAGGTTACAAAATGTTTTCAGCAGTGAATCTGTAAAATCTCTCCAGAGAAACGCCTACTTGACTTAAAAAAAATGAAATGTCACATTTGAAAAATGTGTCGATTGTATTTGGCAGTAGTCTGTCAAGAGTCGAAACAGGAAGTGAGCAGGCCAGGGTTCGGTGTCTTTGACGCCCAGCGCACTGAGAAGTTGCTGTGTTTTGTTTGTTTGCAGATCATGACTCTGGATGGCGGCTTCTGAAATTCAATTTGGTATAAAGACTCCTCAACTACATGACCAGTGCTACACCGAGGTCTGACCAGGTAGGGACACTGTCACACCCGTAGACTGTTTAAAACATGGACGTAGTGTCTGTGATGTCACCCATAGGAGGCATTTTGGCAACTTTAAGCCAGGCTGATGATACACTGGGCAACTTTTTGAGCAATGTTGCTGGGCAATCTTGCTAGAGGCAAGTCCGACTATGTTTTAAATGGATAGCGGCAGTGCGACGGGCTCCAGATTCCTGCTACACGCACTTAACACCAAGCATACTCGAGCGGGTGGTGGGGGAAGGACATTACGGTAGTAATCTTTACTCCTTACCACTGACGACAACGTTTCCCTGCACGATTGCTCTAAAAGTTGCTCTATGTATCATCAAAATAATTTAAACCGATGGTTTCTTAAACCGAGGAAAGTAGCTACAGAGACCAAACTGGTTTCCTTTCCAGGCTGTAAACCCGTTAATGTCTGCTGTAAAGTTGATCATTTTAACAGGGGGATCTGTGGGGATTGACTCGCTTTTGGAGCCAATCTCAAGTAGCCATTTCGATGATCTGCAGTTTTTGGCAGCTCCGTGTTGGCTTCATTTTTCAGCACCAGAGGTTGCCCTTCGGTCACAACCACAACCAGCTGGTGTTTTTGTCAGGATAAACAAATCACACTGTTTGTTTTGCAAAATTTCCATTCATTGTCGTGACATCATTAAGCTAAAAACCCTTTAATAAACTGGCAGAGAAATAAGGCAAAAGAATCACCGGCGACAACAGAGGGTCAAGTAAAAAGAAAAGCATGCTTGGTGTTAAGTGCGTGTAGCAGGAATCTGGAGCCCGTTGCAGCAGCTGTTCATTCACCTCACACAAACTAGTTCTTACATAGAGATAAGTTGATTTATTTATGGTATTTATTTTTATTTCACACTTGCTTTGGCAACGTAAATGTCTGTTCTCCGTGCCAAGAAAGTTGTTATTAAATATTTACACACAGTAAGTGCAGGTGCAACTGTTGTGTAGCTAAAGGAACCCGACAACGATAATGTTAGCTTGCTGATACATATTTAGAGAAAAGGTTGATACATGTGACCTGATAAAATGCTGTTTAATAATGATGGAAACTGGAAAGATTTTAAATTTTATTTCACAAAAATAAAATATGACCAAACAACAGTAGCTAGTTTAGCATAATTTCCCACTCACTCCAAACTTCACAAAATCATACTTACTTATTTCATATGCAGGCATAAATAAATGTCATGCCTACACGTACAAAGGATTGGAAGTTAAGTTTAATCCCCTAAAGCGGTTCTTTTTGGCAGCTATGTAAATGTTCTCTTTCTGCAGTTACACTTTCAGAGTGTTGACTTGTGTTTTGCTCTTCAGATGGAGGTGAATGCAGTAAAAAAACGCCATCGCACACGATCCAAAGGAGTCAGAGGTAAGAGTCCGTCTGTCTGCTCTCTGTCTGTCTTTTCATAGCCTGGTTCAAGCCTCATAATGTCACCTATCTTTAGTCGAATGCTTGTTCCTTGTGTCTCTTTTTATTATTAGGTAAGTGTTTATGATTTAACAGTAACAATAATGCACTCCTCTAATATTATTATTATTTTCTTGGCCAGCAAATTGTCTTTGGATGAATAACTTACGGTTTGTGTGATGATTCCTACATAACGGTACCGGTACACTTTTTTAACGCAGCCTCTGTGTTTACTGCTTTTACAATAATATTTATTGATATTGATCTATCACGATATGGGAACTAAATCACATGTGAAATATTTAAACTGATTTCCTCAGTGTAAAACAAATACTTAAGTGAATAATTTAGTTTTTATTAGAATATCATCATTGATTTGTGCAAACCTTGAGTGGTCCTTCCTCTTCGGGCAGCTGTAGTTCAGGGGGAATAGCTAATTAGAAAGTCCCCAAATTGCTCCCCTGTGAAGTTTTTAATTTCTCTTTCTGATGGCACTGGCACTTTAACCTGAATGAGGTGAATGTGCATGACGTAGTGTAAAAGCGCCTTGAGTACAAGTACAGATCGTTCACCATGTAAAGTCCCCACCCTTCTGCAATTTTGGTGGATACTTTACTCTTTACTCTTCTTTAACATAATACAATTTTAACACATACAATAGATGTGGTAATTATTGTTGGTTGGCTGCAGATTGTTGAAGTTATTACACTGATATTTTTGTTCTGTCTCTGAAGCGGCCGTGGAAGCAGTAACACAGGAGTTATTCAGGTAGGTAAACCTCTGCTGGTCCACACTCTGTTGTTTTGCATTATGGCAGCACCTCACATTCATTAAGGGAAAATAATAAATGAGTTACATATCTCATAAGTTCAATCGTAATCTGCGATACGTGGGCACACCACAGTTGGGTGTGGAGGTTCAATGTGTTGCTGGTCATGCTTCAGATGGCGATGGACTTCCAACGCTCAGGTGAGCAATGATGGAGAAACCGACCAGCTGACCCACTTAATCTGAAACTAGTGTTTTGTTCATGGATGTTCTCATCAGCTGATTGTCAAACCTCAGATCCAGAAGAAGAACTGTGTATCCTGTCCTGCTTGTATAACAGTGAACCAGCTCTTGCAAGGGGAGTTCATCTATCCAGCGTACATGTCCTTTTTGATCAACTCACCCAGGAATGAGTGGAAGAACTTGTCAAGAACATGGAAACCAGTGAGAGCGAGCTTGTGTCAGGCTTCGCCAAAGTTGAGCCTTGTGTTATTTTTAGGCGAGGAGTGTCCAGTTTGGTTTTCCCAGAACAGAGGCGTAGTGGCGTCTACCCACATCTGGGCAGGGGGATTTAAGCTGCACGCCTTGCAGAGTAAACTGCGTAAAATGGATAGTGAGATTAAAAGGTGGATTGACGCGATACACTGACAGCAATGCAGAAGCTACAGCAGATTTCTGAGCCGAACAGGGAGCAGATTTTGAAGCTCCTGAATGTTGTAATTCTGAGGAAATCATGATATTATGAAATACAGTAGAGGGTTAGCAGTGTGTCATGTTAATATGTTGCCCAGCTGTTCATTACATCAGCAATTAACATTTTCAATCTAACCAAGAATTCATTACATTTTGATGAGTTATTACATTTTGCATCATGTCTGGAGAAACACACCAGCAGCTGCTGACAGTAAATGCTGAATATCACAGCTACCTGTGTTTGTGTGTGTGTGTGTAGGGGGGTGGTTTCTGCTTCACTTAATCTCATTTAGTAAAACTGACAAATATTGGTGTGTGCTGCAGATTATGGTTGAACCCCGTTTGATCCAGGTCAACGCTTTACTGTAAACAACATGTCCTGTCTGCACGGTGTGAGCCCTGAGCAGAGGAGCAGAAAACTCAGCATGAGCATCACCCAGAATTTAAATCTGATGGGGGCTGGTGAGGGGATGTGCACCCAGGGCCAGACATGGACGTTGAAGCTTTGAAGTTAGCGGCTGTGATAGGAATTTCTCAGACAGTAAATACATGAGCAATCGTTAAATATTTTTCATCAGTTTTATTTTCTCCATCACAGTGACTAATCCGACTAATCTGCTGCAAGGATAAAAATATACAAATTAATTTGTCATTGTGGTGTGGCAGATTTGGGGAAAAGACACATGTGGCCGTGATATTTAAAGTCTTCCATGACTTAATGTTAATTGCTAAATAAACACATCGCATCTGTCACCTCTGTGGGAAAAAGCGCTGCATCACAGCTCTGAAATTTACCTTATTTAACTTATATAAGTGCCTATAAATGTTTTTTGTCCTGCTAGCTGAGGGGAGCAAAGATGCTGATGTTGCAACACCATAGTACAATGACTGACCAGAATTTAGTGAAATGCTGTTAATATTTATGCTACTCTGAGGATGAATGCTAATATTTTGGTGAGCTACTGTCTTTTCCTCTAGTACCAAACAGTTGGCTAACATTTCCATAGCGAAATTCAGAAGACATATTGTCATGGAGCTCATTCATGCTCCTCTGAGGATGGATCAGGACAAATCTTAATCCAAATCCCCAGAGTGCTCTATATATGTCTGGCTGCAGCTTGAGTGGAAGGAGATTAAGCACCGCAATAACATCGCAACCAAGTCAGCAGTAGTGGAGTAAATGAGTGGCTCTTTCCTAAAGTGGTACAGTCCCACCTTAGCCTGATGTCTCAGGAGGTGGGGGATTGAGATGGGCAGCACATCGTGTTGAAGATGAGAGAAAAAATAGAAGCAAAAAAAAAAGGTGGTGCCAAGAAGATACTGATTAAAAAGGCAAAACAACACCAAAGCAGGACGCAGCCAGGTGCTCTGTTGCTGTCTAATCCAACAAAGGTTATAATGTTCAGTTGAAAGAGGTTTAGAGAGGCGTTGATTCAACTGTATGAGGTGCTGTTGAACTGTATTGCATTATACTGACCAGATTTCCACCCCATTTAAGCTCATAAGAGAATCACCTCTCTGTATACCCTAAAACTTCAATTAATAGCTGAGTCCCAAATACCAGCCTACCCTGTTTACTGACCTGGTGTGGGAATACATTTTGACAAATAAACGGAGGTCTCCATTAAACGCCTGATTTTTATATAAGTTCTGTGGATGTATAAAACCTCTTAAACCCAGCAGGGCCGCCCACTTTAGCTGCTTCTAAGTTGCTTAGATCGTTAATAGAAATATTAATGTCTAAACTTATGATAAATATATCAGTATGGACATGCTACACATCATTTAGTTTATTTAACGGAAACAACAAGCACCAAATTCTAATTCTTATTGATTTAGATCAAGATCAAGAATCAAAACAGCTTTTCATAAAAATGAATCCAAGTCGTGAATCCTGTCATGTGAAGTCCTTCGCTCTCTGTCTGCCACACTTCTCTCATCCTGCACCCTGTTGTTGTTTTCGTTCTGTCGGCGCTGGATCAAATTAATCACGTGTATTTGATATTATTGGATAATTTTTTATACAAGTAATATTCTGTTTGAAGTAAATAAACTGTTTCATAGCTGCCTATTTCAGTTTTGTAAATGCTCCGTACTTTTGTGCGAGAGGAATTAAAAGCCTGTCCCATAGAGACGCCTGTTGAAAATAAAGGCAGAGTCAGTTCAGTGATTTTAGCAAATAAAACCTCAGGCTACAAAGTTTTACAGTATATAGCTTAAGGAAAGCTATTATATTAGCTGCATCACCCACAAATATTAACAACTCTCTAAGCTTCCAGCACCATCTTCTTTCTCATGTATCGGGACATTTAGCATTTTCTGGGCCATATCTCAGATTTAGTTTTTGGGACCTGCCCTCCACATCTTTACTGTCCTGTCGTTTCTCCACTTGTAAAAAGTCCCTTAGTTTTCCAGCATGGCCTCGCCCTTTTGTTTTAGCATCAGTGGTTCAGGAAGGTTTACTTTCCTCCTCCTTACTTGAAGAGTATTATTATTGGTATTATGCTTATTTTGTACCAGAACAGGTTTAGATGGTTTTATTTTCAAAACGCACCATATTTTTTTTTCATACTGCACATTGCTGCAGCTCCTCTTTTCACCCTGTGTTGAACGCTTCGTTTCAGCTATGGAGGGATGCATCTTACCTCTACAAGATCTTTGTTGGGAGTTCCTAGTTAAGGACTACTAGACTACTAATCAGAAGCAGAGTAGGGCGGGGCCTGAAAAGCCGGTAAACATGGCTTCGGTTCAGCTGTGTATGTTCCCCTTACCAGCTTGGCAACACGGACTGGAGCGAGAGTTTCAGAGCGGTGAGTTATTAATCTGTAACAAAAGGATCTTTCATCCATAAAGTTTTAACCGAGCTCTGTCTCTACATCACAGTAACAACTTTATGTCCACTGACTGCCTGGAGGGTAGCTAGTGTTTGGAAGGGAGAGGAGAGCTGTGTGCTGCAGCTCAGTGTTTTTCCACTGCTGTTTTTGAGGCCGCTAGGTGAGCATTATGATGGATGTTTTGCTCTGTCATCACAGGGATGAAAGGGAAACAGCTGGACTACAAACAAGCTGATTTCAGGCAGAGATTTTTTCACTTTGCAAATCTATTACACGCACAAAAAAGGTATATAACTCAATAAGGGAGAGGGGGGAAAAGCCAAAGAGCATAATATGACTGCAAATATGAGGTGAGAGCATTTACACTGCTCCTATAGTTCTGTCTTTCGCCTGCTTTGAGTCAGGATGTTAACCTCAGTAAGTAAAACAGATCTCTGCACTGAGATCAAGAACAAAATACTTCAACAAATATTCAGTTGCTTTGGAAACAAGTGAAAGTTTCTCACCACAGAGGAAAAAAAATATGTTGTAATGTTAAAAAAAAGAAGGATTTTAAGACTCAACGCAACAGCTTGTTAAGGTTAAGGTTGCACTGGTGCATTGTGGGAATTATATCATAATAGTTTGACATTGTATCAGAAAGTAAAGACTGCACACACACACACACACACACACACACACACACACACACACACACACAGAGCTGTCCTGGGATCAATAAATCAACAGCGTCAGTCTCTGCTCCCACACAGATTGATGAGCTGCCTCACCTTGGAAAAAAACGCCTCCTCTACCTCCTCTATTCCTCCACTCATTCTACTTCTCATCATGGTTTTTCCTCATTTTATCTTCCTTGCTGTTACCGTCTTTCCCCCCACCCTCTTCCCCTTTTCCCTCCATGCCTTCCTCCTCTTTTTCATCTCCTTCCGTGTCCTCCCCTTCATTCTCCTCCTCCTCTGCCTCCCTGCGCTCGTGATGCTCTCTTTTTAGCCTGCGGTTACAGGGTGTATAGATCAGGTGATGTTGGGTGGAGGGTGGGCGGAGCTCTGCAGTGTGGGTTCAGAGGTCGCGGGTGTGGAGTCCCTGAAGCCAAGCGGCGTGCGTTGGCTGGCGGTCTGCGTGTCTTCGGGGCAGAGCAGCCTGAAAGCTGCAGCAGAGTGACTCAGAGCTCCAGAGGAATCTGCTGCCGACTGCAGCCACGACGATAGAAAAACAAAAAAACATCCAGACAGAAACACTTCAGCCTGCTGCTGACGGTGAGAGCAGCTGAATGAAATGTGTTGGCGTTCTCCAAATTAAGGCCACATGAAAATTATGGTGAAAACTACCTCCAGTCTGCTCACATTTCTTGGCCCTGTGCTAATCTAAACCCTGGGCTACATAGATCCCAGGCTAGTTTAACCTTGTTTCATACTTCATTATTAATCCAAGGCTAAAAGTAAGTCTGGGGTCAACAGACGTTCAGACTGAAAACAGCAGGGGGCTGCGCATGTGGTGGTGATTCAAGGTGCTGATAAGACGATGACATGCAATCCAGGAAGGCCAGTTTGAGTCATAGATCCATGATTTTGAAGGCTTATCCAAAAGCCTTAACACTCTACAACGGCTTATAAGACTAAGAGGATTTTCTACCTCTGGAAAGTTATCAAGGCTACAAACTTTTCTCCTCTGTCTCTCTGAAAAGTGTGAAGTACAATGTTCATGTTGCAAGTAATCGAGCAAGAATGTACGCTTTGCTGTATGTGATTGATCAACACTGTGCATGAAAATGTTAATGTGCAACGTTCAGAGAAATGTCTCACACCGCTCCTGCAACACAATCCTCATTCACATAACATTTCTGTACCGTATGTGTTTTGACCGTGTGTGTTTCCTCCTCAGCTGTCCCACCCCGGGCTGTGATGGCAGCGGTCACGTCAGCGGGAAGTACGCCAGACACCGCAGGTACGAACTTCTCGACAGTTTGAGTCAGTGATGTTTAGGAGTCGAAGGAACGCTGTAACTTTGTCTGGAAGGGGAGTTAACTGATATTATATTTTGCTCTGGTGCTGTTTGGTCAATCTTCTGCTAATACCGCTGTTTCTGGTTTGCTGAACTGCTAAAATGAAATCTGATATATTGGGTTCAAAAGTATGCATTACCCACTCAGCCCTGCCAACACTTTCTGTGGCATTTAGAGGCTTGTCAGATTTTCTGCTTTACTGTAGGTCACTTGTATTATTAAACCAAAATGAAGCGAAGAAAGTGGCATCAGGATTTACTTTCACAGGAAGAAGTTCTGAGATGTGGGAAAATATTGGTCACATTCCCAGATGCTTGTTTTGTTAAATGTTAGTGTGAAATATGGACAACAACATCAGACTTTGAGATTTCGGAGCTTGCCCTTTCTGTTAAACATTTATTTTGAAAGACTCCAAGAATAATAGTTTGAAATTGTCTATTAAAATTTACCGGAATTAATTCAATTCAATTTACATTTTGCATGACCAGTTGCATGACGCTGCATTTCTCCAACTGGTTAGGTTTCCCGGCACAGTTCCTTTTGGTATTTTAAATATTTCTGCTTCATTCAGTGAGATTTAATTGAGAAGAAAAATATAAAAATGTTTTGATGACACATGACTGTCTAAAGTGACAGGGGCTTTCGCTACCACTTTTCTGGGAATTTAGGCGTTTTGACAACCTGATTTTATTCTACAATAACACAAAAGGCTGATTCTTTTTTGACACAATATCTAAAGATTTTTTAAATATGAAAAAGTTAATGGCCTAAAATGAAGAAATAATATAGAAAAATATTAAATGAGGAAAAATAGGAAATGGAAAAATAATCTGAAATTTCTTTCTTTTCGGGTCCTGCCTGCAGTCTTCAAACGTCTCTCTCAGCAACTCTGAAACCGAATCGTACCAACAATAATTGAGCTCAAGTCACGGTTTGAAACCTCCTGGATTGGCAGCGTTTGCAGGTCGCAGCCTCCAGCTCAGTAAATCCACCGCTCTGTCACAGGGTCGCAGATAGAAAAACCAATCTGGCAGAGTATGGAGGTGTGAAGTCTTCAGGTCACACCGACCAATGGCTGTCCGGCTGCTGCAGCTGGAGGGGTTGGACTGCTGGATAATTTCTACCTCAGATCTCTGTTACCTTTGGAAACGGTGAATTACCAACAAATACAGGGAGGCCACTGCTAAAAGTGACGCTGTCTACGAATCACTTCCACCAGCGTTCAGCGTCAACGCCCCTGTTTTTCTAAAGTAAAGCTGCAGGCAGTTTGCATATCCTGCTAAAACATCATCTTAACTTGAGAAGTCATCAAGTCTTAACATTATCTTATATTTCCAACAACAATGGATGTGAGGATTTAATTTCCTTCTAATTAAAATGTGGATTCCATTTTTTTAAGTGAAACAATGAAGAGCCATAAAAACATTCTTCTGCACAAACATGACAAATTTGATAAAAAAGAAGGTGAAATGTATATCAAGCTTAGTGTACTGTAGCTGCACAGAGGTAGAAGTGGACCACAGAGGTTTTCTCTCAAAGACGATATCATTTGATGCCAGAATATGAGGCTGCGGAGGAGGAAATTTAAGTATTTCTCTTTTGAGTAGGCATATTTAGGTAAAAAATCAGATTTAACATCCATTATGAAATAAAAGCACTCGTTGAGATGTTTTGAGGTTATTTTGGAGTATCTCTATGGTATTGTTTTTCAGTGTAGAGGTTGTTGCGTGTGTGGGAGGCTGGCATATAGAGTTTGCACGGCTCAGGACAGCGGTGGTTTGACGCCTGAGGTAACAGAGAGATAATGAGAAGGGCAGGATGGCGAATCGCTGGCAGAGCAGACTGATGGTGCTGCGAAGGGCACTCTCAGAAAAATTCAGCATCAGACATAAAGGGACCTAAACTTCCCAAAATAAGAGCCCTAATATTCACAAAGAATCCCACCTTTTAAAGGATTATTTGTGTTCATCCAAAAACCCAAAGCTTATCTTAGAGAGTTTGGTTAAGCCTTCCAGAGCGTATGGCTTCTTATTCATACCTACACAACCCTAAATGAAGGAATGCACAGTTTAATCTGAGTAGGTTTATGAAATAATTTTTATTCTGAGAAATTACAGAAGTGAGACAAGTGACATAGAAGGAAAGGCAGAGGTAGAGCCAGACAGAGACAGAGAAAAAAGAAAGAGAGAGAGAAGTAGGTCGTCTGATGGTTCCCTGTCTGGGGATACGAATCACTTAATCAGTTAATCATCAGCTGATCACAGGAGTGTACAGTACACAAACATCTGATTTTACAACAACACAGCAGAGAGGGAGAATACTGCATCTGCAAAATCATTCGCTGCCTTATTTTCTGCCTGTTTTATTTTTATACCTTCTATACAGGATGGGAATTTTCCTGTGACTCTAGCAAACATTGATCAATTACACCTAACGTCTTTAATACTACATAAACGTTTTCCCCAGAGTCAGATAAGAAGACGGGTATTCAGCTTCAATGTGTGCAGTACAGAAACAGGTCCAGGATGTGTTTACTCTAACTTGCAAAGACTGGAAGGAAACTGCTAGCCTTGCTCAAGTATGGAGAAATATTAGAATAAAAGCAACCACCTGTGTCTAGGCAACTTGTGTGACGTCACTTTTTTTTTTGGCCATTTGGGGTTAAAACAACAAGCTGAAAAATCAATACTGACTATAAAGTTGTCATAGAAAACTGGTTAGCAAACATTTTACTTTTTACACATTCAGCAGAAACAGGATAATATCAGCATTCATTTGGTAGCCTGGGGTTTAATTTATAAAACCGTGCGTAGAAACCTCATTAAAAGTGTACGCGCGCCCAAAAGCCCAAAATGGCGTAAGGCAAAAAATTTTCAGACCGCAAAACCGTGCGTACACAAGATCCCTTTATAAATCACAATCAACTTGAAATGTGGCGCGTGTGAGGCAGCTCAATGTCAAACGCCTTCAAACGCCCATAGTCATAAAAGGTCAGTGAAACACCCCTCATTAATATTAATACACGCTGAAAAGGAGGCAAAATCTGACAGAAAAGCTACAAAACGAATTTGAACTCAGTGTGACTCTGGCGTTCCTTTTGGTGAAGCTGAAGTTGTTTGGTGGGTAAAGAAAAAACGCACTTTCACGCTGCGGAGGAAAGGGGGCATCGGAGCTCCACCCCTTTATAACCGATCTGCAGGAAGGGCTCTCCTTGATTAGTGACGTCGCTGGCTGGGGATGACCCAGGTACTAAACTGGATTCCCCCGTTTGAGAAGAGAGTAAACCAAATGCATTCCAGTTGTGCTTAAACATTTATTTGGGCTACACAAACAGTCCACTCACTTAACGAGGCATCCAATGACTTTAAAGAAATCTGACTTGTAAATGACAATAAAATAGTGTTATATTTCCAAAACATGTTGGAATCCACACGATGGCGCACAGCGTTTGACTTGATAAGGCAACGAACATGTGATAACAAAAGGCTACATGAAACTATGAACTCGTATTTGCTTGAGTGACGCATTGAAAACAACATAAATTTAAATGTAATTTGTGCTCCTGTTTGCCTTATTTATGAGCATAAATTGCAATGCATGCAAGTATTAATTAATATGATTAAACTGTACTCATATTTGAGGGGTTCTATTGTAGAAACAGATATCTCCGTTTGTGTTTATGATCCTATATGTGGTTCTTTTTTTGCACTGCAAATCATCTTATCATGTTTTTTTCGCACTTCAGGGGAAATCAATAAAAGAGGTGTTTATTTATTCGTAAAGGCTTCAAGCCTAAAATACTCAGAGGTAATATTTCAATATATTTTACACAGTAGTAGGCCGTCATTTAAAACAGTTTCATCCTTCTGCCATGTGAGTCACCGTATCTCCTTTTTCCTCTTTATGTGCGAACGCATAGTTCAGAGTTTACAGGTCCGCGCATTTTCCTGTCAAATTTGTTTTTTGTACATCACAAACTTTGCTCGGGAAGTGGCGTACGCACGTTTCCAGCCCTGTTTTAAGTACAAATGAGACCCCTGGCGGTTACAAGTCCAATGTTCACTCTCCTTTTAGCTCTGGTCTGGTCTCCACCAACTCCTGAGAAAAGTGTTTGGCCTGTTAGCTGCTAAATGTTCCACTTTCCTCACCAGCTAGTCTCTAAGTATATCTGTCTGCAGTTTGGTGATGGGCAGGTAGTGTACAGTGGGTTTAATAGAGTTTTTTATCACTGAAAACTGCTGTCTGCTTCTGCCAGATATGGAAGGGATGAGGCTAAACGAAAATAGTAAAGTTGTGAGTCGTAAGACCAAAATGATGATCTGAAAGATGCTCCATATCGCTGAGGGGAAACTGCAGAGTTGAGTAATAATTCAATGGATTTGTGACTACGAGTGGCCCCTTTTCTACTATGCATTATATGATGTCATTTCTGGTTGATTTATGCAATTAGTTTATAGTGTTGGAGCACAGCATGTGAAGCCGTTAAACATCTACAGTTTGAATTTCACGGGTGAAATTTATTGACAATAAGAAAATGACAGAATATCGCTGTTATCACATATTATCCTTTAAAGGTTCAGTGTGTAAGTTTTAGTGACATCTAGTGGTGCAAATTGCAACCAGTCGCTAATGGTGCATTCACATGCTCCTCGGATGGTGCGATTTTCAGAGATGTGAAGTTCTTCTTCCAACTTCAGTGTGTTCATGTGCTCTTAAGCGGAAATGTGGAATCAGCATGGGCGCTACTACAAAGACGTGATGGATTAGCATTATCAGAGCATATAAACAATACGCAGACATCTATTTCACTCTACATGGACAGCAAATTAAACGTTATAACCATATTACAAATTACACGTTTGCAAAATATGTATGTATGTGATTTTGCACGAATCAAAGTTCTGTATACTTCTTTATGACCCATGTACACTTTATTTCTCGTTTTGCAATAAAGACTTAAGCAGGAAAAAAGATGTTGATTACTCTGACACCATGTGAATGCACCATCGGTCACCACTCTGCCCTCCCTGGTGTCTGACACGCTCTGTGCTAAACAATACATGTGGGCCTCCATTTGTCCAAATTACTCATCTTTTCTTACTTCTAACAATCCAGTCGACTACTACTACTAACATTACTTGTTCTTCTTCTTCTTCGTACGTATTCAACGCAGTGAGGAAACACGCTCTGTTGGACAGTTAGCTCTGTAGAAACTATGTTTTCTATAAAAAGAAACATGTTAGGGCAACATGACGATGTCCATGTAAGAGGACCGGCGTTGTATAAAAATGGCGCATTCTAAGGTAATAAAAACATAACGGTTCATTATGTAAGGTCTTTATCCACCACTGAAAGTATAGTTATGTATATTATATTTCTGTCAATAGATCCTCAGAAATATTTCACAGTGAACCTTTAACCTAATCTCATTCCTCATACCCAGCCCAACCCCGAGAGCCAGTAGCAACATTTCTCCACCTCATCCTGCTGGGATCTATAACTTCTTGAAGCACAGACACTGTCAGTGCTGTAGTGCTGTTGCTGGGCGGGGGGGGTTCAGAGTCACTGTCTCTCCCCCCTCTGTTTCTTTTTTTCTCCCCTACCTTTCTTTGTCTCTCTCTCTCTCTCTCTCACACACTTTTTATGCCCCCCCTCCTCTCTGGAGGATGTCACCATGGCGACAGCACCGTGCGGATGCTGCAGTATGAGGACCAGGAGGGATGCAGCCTGTCTCCCATGGCAACCGCTAGTATAGGATGTGAACATTGTGTCGCCCAC